>VZTT01075314.1:102255-181755 GCA_013400855.1 Buphagus erythrorhynchus | reverse complement strand
TGGCAAGGAATGAATGAAAGGCAAGAATCTGTAACAACTGAGATAACTTAATTTGCATAATTTGTCTAACTTGGGTGAACTCCTGGGGTCTGAGTGACAGTGCCCTGGCACTATTTACATTAGAAATCCACAGTGTGTTTATGCAGAGAAAATATGTGGAATGTTTGGAAAACTTGTTTCGTGGTCTCCTTCAGTAAAATTTTCTTCCTTCTTCTGTTGTAGAGCTAAAAAGGTAAAGAAAAGAGGGGAGGCAGGAGAATAGAGTGTAGGTTTTCCCCAGTTGACAAACATACAAAGCCTGACCAATTTCTGAAGGTACTGAACCTGCTGGAAGCAAATCTGACAATATATTGTAATTTGCAAGGGGAATTCTCCCCATTGTTCTGCAAGCCTTGGTTTCCAAAGGGGAAAATGGCTCCAGATAAAATGTTCTCTCTTTACAAAGGTGTACTATCCTAAAATGAGTATTCTTTAAAAAATTAAGTCAGCCAATTATTTCTGTTTCTGAAATGCTATTTCTGGCTTTTTTTGTGTGCATGTCAGCTTCACCCTAATGTAATTTGTTTTGCATTTTTTTGGTGAATGATTTGGTGATGTAACCAGGCAAGAGCCGTTGTGGGAATCTCTGTGTGGATTTGGTTTCAGTCACTGGAGTGAATACCTGATAACTGGGAATTTTAGCAACTGCCTTTTCCACAGTGAGAAATAAGGTCCAAATCCTAGTTCTGTAACTCTGTTTTTTGTTGAGTTGAGCTGGATGTGATTACACAAGGAATAAGGCACTGCTCAGCCTGAATTATGTTCTCTGTCCTTGCTGGCTCTGCCATTTTCAGTAAATCTCTGAAACTGAAACATCCCAGACAATCAGTTGTCCAAACTTCTCTTTGCTCATACAGGACACATCTTGGGTGGGTGAGTCTATAGCATTAAGTTATTTTCATGTGTGTGCTCAGGATGAATCCACTGCAGATCCCTTGCACTGGACACCCAGGAACAAGCACTGGTCACTGCAGTCTGCCCTTAAATGGCTTCTTCTCCTGCCTCTGCTGAGGAAGAACAATTTTCCTGGCCTTAACCCTACTTAATTTGTAATTTTCTGCAAGTTCTTTAAAAGGATCTCAGGATTTCAGACTAGTGTCTCCCCAGGTACAGGGAATGTACTGAAACATCCTTGCTGGCCCTTCAGCTGCTCTGGGACTTGCAGAGATTCAGTGTCTTGGGGTGTCTGCACATCAGCCCCTACCTTAACAATTTCCTAACCTTCCAGTCAGTGCTAATAAAGAAATAGAGAGCCCAGAAAGGCTTTTACCTCCAAGGCCAGGTTGGATGAGGCTTTTAGTGGAAGGTCTTCTAGGGGAGTTGGAACTAGACAATCTTTCCAACCTTCCAACCCAAACCATGGCTCTAAACTTTATACAAGGAAAAGGCTGCAGCCTAATCCAATTTGTTTAGAGATCAGGACAAATAAAAGCAGGTTCTGCTCATCACAGACCTCTTTGCTGCCTGTCCTCATCCCAGCATTTTCCTTCAGACAGTCGTGCCACTTAGGTTAAAAAAAAAAAAAATCACAGCGAGTCTTAGAGGGTTGGATGAACTGGAGCACTAGTCTGTTGAGGTTTTGTTGTATTCCTCTCTTCTGGATGCTTCCCAAGAGCCTCTGGGGAAAGGCTGGAGGCAGGAATGGGATGGACTTTTTGATTTAGAGCAGTCATGGACTGCACAGCTTAGTTTAATGCAGCCATAAGCAATAGATGGAAAATGCTGCTGTTGAAACTGTGGCAGTACAGCCTACATGTGTGTGTAGATGCCCACATTTTGGTGTAAAAACGTGTGTGCTTTTGCACCCCGCTAAGATGTACTGAAAAGAGTCTGTGTCTTAAAAAAAATAGTGTAGTGTGAAAAGAAATCTGTGAAAAACAGGAAGGCTGAAATAAACCAAGGGTCTGCGACCTGTGTTGACACAATTATGAGTCAGTTCATACCTTTTGGTTACCTCTGTGTTTACAGGAGACTCTGTGTTTGACTATCCATCATCTGGTGTCTCACTGAAAGACTTGCTTAGTAAAGCCCTTTTCTTCCCCTCCTTCTTGTGCACAGAAATAAAAATCAAAACACCCGAGAGAAACACTGCTTTTTGATAAATAAACAAACACTGGAAACATCTTTATTAAAAGTGCCATTTAGCCAAGGAGCTATTTTTTTGGACTGGACTTAAAAGCAACTTCTTTTCTCCTTTCTTTTTTGTCCAAAGTACGCAACACCTTTTGCAGGGAAATTCAGTGGCCTTCATTGTGTGCTAATTAAATAAGCAAGGGAAGCAGGGATGCTGCACTTCACTGGGCTCTGAGAGAGGCTTGTATACTATGAATGGCTAATGCATGTTTCCATTTGCAGCCCTCTTCCTGGCTGTGTTTAATTGTATTAAAACAGCCGGCCTTTTCCAGGTTGGAAGATTTCCATATTGGCACCAGAGGCCCAGTCAATCAATAAAAAACTGATGTTTGAGGCATAGTTACCATGACTCATGTGATGGATGCTGCTGTAGATGGGGTTCTGCTATCTTTAAAACTCACAGATGATAGCTTAGCAAAAGAGAGATGTTTCAAGGGAAGAGAAGAAAATAGCAAACAGCTTTAAAAGTTCCTTCATTTGACTTGACACGAAGAGATGCCACAAGTTAGAGATATCCACTGGCTTAAAGGCCATCAGTAAACAAAAATGTAAAAAAAAGTTGTAATTTGAAAGGCCAGAGAGTTTTTTTGCTGATAAAAGATTCTGGATGTCTGTAAATATTTCTGAATGACGCAGAAGGTTCTCTTGGTTAAAAGTGTGGAATTTTTATTTATTTTGCTCAGACCCATTCTGTGCTTTTTTCTTGCATAAAAAAACTGCCTGGGTGAAAGAGTTGATTATTCTGATCTTTGGCAAATTTTCATTCGCAACTGTCCAAATGCTATATAATAAATCAAGATCTTTTTACCCCATAGATTGAACCTTGTGGGGAAACTGCCACAGAATGTGTCTGTGTTTGTTGCATAGAGTGATTTGCTGCATTATTGCAGAAAACTTTTAACTCCTTTGGTGAAGCAGTTTCTGGTTGTGCTTGGTGCTCAGGTAGAAGAGAACGCTGAGGATTTCTCTTGTTAAATATTTTTATTCAGTGAGATTTCACAGTCAGAAGGATCAGCCTCATTAATACTAATTTGGTCATTCTTGGTTAAAAAAAAAAAATCATCTTTTGCCATTTAACCTCTTACATGGCATTTGCATCCCATGTACCCGGGGTAAAAGTACCTTGAGCTTCCACTTCTGGCACATTCTTTTCAGTGTTGTTAAAAATACACTTCTGTGTGAGAAACACCTTGTAGAGCTGGTGAACAGAGTAAGAGGGACAAAATCAAAGCCACGGAGTTCACATGCTCACTTTTTACAAAAGCTGGCTCTTTTCTTTCCCCCACACTCTCTTGGGTATTGTACTTTTTCAGACATGATCAAGACCCTCACCTGCATGATCTTTTTTTCAGCCTGGAGGCACAATTGGTGATGCAGGCTCTGCAATGAGATTCAGATGCTTTGAGTATTTGTGGAGCTTCCCAGAAATGCTTTGCAGCCTGCACTGAGCTCCATCCTGTGGCAGAAAGCCTCCTGCTGTCCCCCTGTTGTTCAAAGGTAGCTTGGACCTCCCTGCTCTGCTGCACAGCGCTGGCACATCTTCCATTAATTCCTACCAGCCATTCTTGGGTTTCTTGACTCCAGAGGTTTTCCAGCACTGCAGAGAGAAACTCATGGGTGAGGGGTCTTGCAAAAGCAAAGTGTGAGTTTCCAGGCTTGCTCAGGAGGGAAGCTGTCCCTGAGAGACTGAGGGACAGCATGGCCTGTCACTGTCCATTGTGGGTAGTTGTGTGGCACCCTGTCCCTCTTCACTGGAAGGGCATCACCCCTGGGGCTGTGTCCCCTCAGGGGATGGAGATGGAGGTGAGGAAATACACTCCATGTGCAGCTCCCAGAGCCTGAGGCCACGTGGTGGTGTCACATATAAAGCTCAGGCACTGGAACTGGGAAAGAGAAGGCATCAAAGCCCCATCTGATCAGAAACACAAAGAAGCAGCCAAATTTCTCTCCACCAAATTCTTCACCTCTGATGTTTACAGTGATTAAAAAGCGTGGTTGGGAAATGTAATCCTGAAGCCAACAAATAGATCAAAGGAAGGAATTGCAGCTTGGCTTCCACTGTAAATAACCAAGCTCAGCTGGTTATAACTTCTGTGATTGTCTTATAGTATTGGTATGAATCCTACACCTAAGGCTGGTCTCGTGTTTTTGGCTAAAACTAGAGTTTAAGTTTTTGAGAAATATTTTTTTTTGTAGAAAAAATTAGCTTTCATTGGAAAAAAAACCTTACATTTTTAATTGGAACTAGTTTTCCCACAAGCAGTCAGGATTCCATGGCATGAAATAACTGCAATGGGAACCATCTCCTCTTTTCTTTCCAAATGAGTAGGAATCAGGGTACTGAGTTGGGAAGATGCTGGTGGGGATTGTGTGTGTACAGCCAGAGCTGAGTACCAAGCACAGAGCTCTGCACCACTTCTGGAAGGAACTGAGTTTTTGGGAAACCTGGGGAACTAGAACTCCTGGAGTAGAAAATGCTGTCTAGTAAAAATATTTAAATTAATAAGTAAGATAGCATACTGTGTTGTTGTTATACTGTTAATTTAAATATATTTCTAGAGAAATTCATATCATTTAAGGCTCAAGGCTGTAAACATGTAGGTTCAAAAAGAATTTTTTAACCACACAGGGCATCCCTTTAAATTCAGTTGATGCCAGGTTGAGGGGCTGGTTTTAGCAATCAGAATCATGCCCTGTATGAAAAGCAGTTTTCCTACACTGGTGCCCTTAGACACTTGCAACATAAGACATATTTCAGTCACCAGCAGCAGCAGCAAGGGGATTTCTTGCTGTTGTTCTCCCATCAGCCAAGTGCCAGCCCCTCACCTGGGTGTTTTTTCACAGCCCAGGTGCTCAGGGGAGGGAGTGGGGCTCTGCATCACCCCTGGGGTCACCAGGACCTGAGGGCTTGTTGTGGGTGATCCCATGGATGCTGGAGTGGTGCCTACCAGAAGATCTCCTGGGATGAGTTATCCTCCATGGTGGTTGTCTGCAGGGCCAGTGCAGAAAGAGCAGAGAGAAGAACCCAAGAAGCACTGAAAACAAAGTTGGAAGGACTCCTGAAAGCTGTGGATAGGATTTATTGCTCTGGAAAAAGTTATGCAGAGTTTTTTGGATTACATTAATGCTGAAAAATACCTCAAACTGATTCATTTCTAAAGGAGAAAGAAATCTCTTCCTCTTGACTGTGCCCACTCCATACGCTTCCCTTCCCCTCACTTTCTTTTTCCTTTTTCTGCAGTAGACATCACTTTCCCCTCTCTTCCTTGAGCCAAAAGGTCTCTGTTGCTCCTTCAAAGCACAGCTTATGCAATCTTTCCAGCACAGACCTTCCTGCAGAGTTACCCTGTAGTTTCTTGGACTTGACATGCTGTCCCATATCGTGAATACATCTAAATTAAATTAGATACTCTTCAGGGGCAGGAACTGGCCACATGATAGAAACAGTTCCAGCACATGAAATGATATGGCTGACGTCAAAACCATATTGTTTGTTTACAAACCCACACTTGGTTCAGTTCCTTTCTTTAAAATCCTTCAGATTCAACTGTAATTCCATCATAAACATAGGTTTCTAGTGCTCAAATGTCGACAAACAGAGCTATGTTTGGTGCCCTTGCAAGATTAGCTCTATCCAGTTTATAGCTATGGGTGGAATTGAGAAGGGTTGGGGTTTTTTTTCCCCCTCCCTTGTAATTTTTTTTAATGCCATCACAGAAAGTATGTGAAAAACAAGCTGTTTTATGCATCTAGTGAGACTCAAGACTAACACTGGGAGAACAGGCTCCTTGCAGGCTGCTTGTGCTTGACAGCTTCCAGGACGGGAAGGGGACGCAGGGGAAATGAGTTGAAATGATCTCAGTCCACGTTCTATTTACAGAATTTATTTCACAAGGCTTAATCCATTAAGTATTACCTTGGCAGGGGCAATCCAGAAAGAAAGCAAGAAAGACTTTGCTATTCTCCATAAAGAACGGGCAGCAAATCCACATGTCCTTACCAAAAAGTGAGCTCCCACCAGTCATCCTTCAATAGAAAACCTCCTAAGGAACAAATATTATCACTAAACTTCTGTATTTGTGTTTTGTGGCAAAGACTATATTAGCCTTTGCAAACTGAGAAGGAAAAAAATGCCACAACTTGCACACTTTGAATTACTTTCCAATGTTATTACAAGGATATGCAGGAAGGGAATTAGAAGAGAATATATCCTTTTACAAGATCCATTTCATCTCTTGCTGAAAATAGAAGTAGATATTGTGAGCTGCAGGGATTTTCATTATCTCATTAGGTAATATGAGTCATTAAGTCTAATTAATACTTATGCAGTGATTTGTAAAATGCTATAGACATGCTCACGGGTCCTGTTAAATAGTAGTACTTGGTTGTTAAGGAAATTTATTTTAAAACCAGTTCAGCATTTGCTGGGTATGGGGAATGAAAGGTAGGGCTGTATTTGTGGTAAAACCTTGCTCTTATCCCTGCAGGACTCTCTTGTAGCTTTACTCCTGGTAGTGATGGGAAGGTGGTGGCAGGACAAAGCTTGGCTGGCTCTGCTTAGCTCTGCTGGAGTCAGAGAGGAAGTTTTCCTTAAATTAAACTGTGCAGGAGCCCTCTTATAATGGAAGGGGGGAGCTGCAGGGAGGGAAAAGGGAGAGAAAAGATCAACCAGACCTACTTTATAGGGATGCTGTGAAGTGAACAGCCTGAAATCCTCACCTTTGGGGATACACTCAGGCTTTCAGGGAGGGATGGGATTAGCCAAAGTTAATGCTTATTGAGGAAAAGAACTCATTTGGAGTAGCTTGTAGAGAGTGTTATTTTGACTTGGCTTCTCCTGGTTACTACAGAGGCCTCTAGGATTGTGGCTGGGCTTTGTTTAGAGTTTTCTGGGAACAGTCATGCACCAGGGAAAGTCCCTTAGTGGTAATATGGCCCATTGTTGGCCTTGTGCTCATGGCTTCCAGCTTTCAAGGAAAAGAGAGGTTGAGTGTTTTCAAGATAATCCCACACCTATCTTTTAATTCTGATTTCAAGACAGCATGAGGAAATTCGCATGTGGAATGTTACAAGCCTGATTTTTCAGTGGTTTGGCTGAGTCCCTGAAGTCGTTGAGTGATTCCATTTATTTTTCAGGTAATCACTCTGTGCTGCTTTGAAAACACTTGGAGGTGATAATTTGAAATATTTCTCTGTGTTCTGTAGGTCAAAAATCAGAGCATGGCCATGAATTCTGCTAAATATTGCTATTAAAATAGAACCTCCACTCAGCAGGATCAAAGCAGGAGCTATGAGGCCATTTCTGAACAGAGCCCCTGGTTCTGCCAGTACTGTTATTTACTTATTAATCACATTTTTACCATGCTAAACTGATGCCAGGGAATTCTAAGGCAAGTAAAATAAAATACTCTCTGCTCTAAACTGCTGTCCCTTAGCTGAACTAATGGAAAGGATGAGTTCCCAATTTAGGGAAAGGAAACAGAATTATAGAGCAGGGTGCTATAATGCAAACTATGAAAAAGTCTCCCAGGTTTGGGCAGGATGGTAGACTGATACTTGATTTTGTTGAAGAACCCCCTGTTGTCATGGCATTGGTAAAGCCAGTGAAAAATGGTTCAATGAATAGTCTGAACTCTTATAATCCTTAAAAATATGTCATGGACCAAGACATTTAAGTTACAATTCCATTTAGTATATTAAGAAAAACTTGAAGGGTTTACCTTTCCAGATGAATTGTTAATTTGAAAAGATGGGGACTCTCTGTAGTATTAAATAACACACAAAAATATAATCTTTGGAGATGGTTACAAACTTCTTTGTACCTGCCGGATTTCACCATCCTCCAGCCCTGCACCAGCTTTATATTTGCACAGTGGCACTTTGAAGGTCTCTCCACGTCACATTGATTTTCTGAGCTCTCTCTTGGACAAGTTAGGTCAGTGTTGACAGATTGGTAAAGGCTGTTCTCATGAGCAGCAGGACCTGGCTCAACTACATACAAGTATTTGCAATGTTGAAACAGCTTTCTATAAGTAAGTGCTTTCAGGCTTTCATAACTCCTGCTTCAAAATATTTTTGGCATTTGTAAACATGGCTTATGGAGAAACTTGGTTTTGAGCACAGGAAGAATTTGGTGCAAGTCACTTCAGAACTATTCTGATCAGTCCAAACAAACAACATTCAGCACTTGAGCACCAGGTTCGTCACATTTGACCTTTAGGTGTGGGGATAGTTTGTCTCATGAGCAGCGACTTCAGCACACTGAGCTTCAACAGAGGTCTAAAAAGGAAGTAGGGACACCCTCAAAGGTACAATACTGACTCTATAATGCAAAAGAGAGAAACATGTGGTGGGGAACTTACTGAATAACAGGGAATATTCGATTTAATATAGCTAAGTATGACATGTTTATGCTGATCAGCTCTCCAAACCCAGCTGGCAGCCCTGCCACTTCAAGCAAGATCCCTTTCAGATTTCCTTTTCAGATCTCTTCAGCTGAACCTGCTAAGCCTGACCATGAGTAACTAGGTGGGAAATCTTTGAGAAAGACCTCTGTGCTGGTGACAGGGTGGGCCCCACATGGGAGGGAACAAACCTGTTCTTGGAGAGGGAACAACAGCACTGCTGGCTCCAGGAGGCTTCTGTGTGCCCAGGTCTGTGCCCAAGGAGGATGGAGAGCAGAGGAGAGTGGGTGAGCTGGGGTAAAAGCTGTAGGTAAACAGAGATACATCCCCTTTGTATCATCAGTGGGAGTATTCCCAATTGTTCTGCTTGTGGGAGGAGAAGAGCCAAATGAAAAGAGCAGCCCCAGTGCTGGGAGTGGACCTCATGACTGTCCTTAGCTCCATGGAGGCTTTCTTCCTCCAAGGTAGAAACTCTTTCCTTCTAACACTGCTTTCATCCCTGCCCAGGAGACTGTGGGTGTCCATGGGGCGCCATAACCTCATTATCTTCTATGGAAAAAAAACCCCAACCAACTTCTAAAAATATTGTCTATGTCAGTATTGTCTATGCCAGTGTGACTATGAATCAGTGGTCAGAGCTGCGAGGGAGAATTACAGCCTTTTCTCCCTGCTCTTTGCCATGGACAGCCCCAAGTCCTATAACTGGGACTAATGTCTTTTTTAGAACCTACATCAAAGCCTCCTCAGGGGGCAGGGGCCTTTCTTATGAGTTAAAAATCAGCTTCTTTAGGTGAGATCTTAAGGAGTGAAAGGATGCAGTGCGAAGTTTCGAACTCGGCAGAGGAGCTGCCAACACAAAGGTCACACAAGGTTGTGGTTACTCCCACTGTGCTCTGCAAAGGGCTCTGTGCACCAGCACAGACTGGGATTACAACAGGGCCAGCACAGAGGCAGGGAAGACACGGATCCACCCTGTAGCCATGTGGTTTTCGCAAGTTTTCTGGCAGTCACTGGCCTCTGTTCCAAATCCTGAAGGAGCTCTGATGGAGACCTGCCATCCCCTTTCAAAAAAAAGGGATAGGATTTTGTTCCCAATAGCACCATTGAGCTAAGTGGAAAGTAACCATCACCCACACCCAATTCCTAGTACAGCACCTATAGACTCTGACATTTACAGAGTGCTCTTTAGTGCTCGCTGTAACTCTTAGCATAGGTAGGATATTCCTTTATTTTCTCCTTGTTCATATTATATGAGAAAACTTGTCCTTCTCTATCCCCAAGGACAGATTATATTTTTTTTCCTAAACTCTCATGTCATTGAGAGGGGGTTGGAGTAGATGACCTTTAAAGATCCCTTCCAACCCAAACTATTCTATGATTCTATGATTTTAGCCTTCTGTCTCAGTCGTTGCTGGAGGTTGATGATGCTAAATCACATCTCCCCAAAAGCCTTTATTCTTTGTGTAAATTAGCTGATAGCTTCCTTCTACTGATGCAAGTCAAAACAATGCTTTAGCTGGCAGAATTATGTGGAATTCTGCCTCATCTGTTTTTTGCCTCCCATCAACAAACTCGTATTTCCCTAACAAGTCCTCAGATCTGGCAGTTTTCCAGGGTTTCCCTTTTTGGTAGGCAGCAATAAGGAAGGGAATCTCATTTTGCTGCCAACTCACCCACTTACAGCATGCACTGGGAAGGGATCAGAAAGCCTTTCCTTTGACTGTCTCAGAGAGAGAAGGCACTGGGAGTTCAGCTGGAGGCTCTGCCTGTGAGATGTGGGTCATCAAGATAAATTAGAGAGCAAACACACCCCTTTGCTTTTCTTCCTGCCTTTTTTAGCCTTCATTTAAGGAAATTTAGGTCCTGGTGATGCATAGACAGCCCTTGAAAGGGAGATACTGTGTGTATCTCCCAGGCAGGTGCAGTCTGCCTTCCCTGTCTGTGCTGTAGTGCAGGGTGGAGGTACAGTGGCAAGAGAAGGAACATTCCAGTGACCATGATTGCTGGCCCTTGGCCAGCTCTGCCAGCCTGGATGCCAGCTGTGGTGGTGGGTTTTGCATAGCTGTGGGTTTGATACCAGGCTAGCTTGCCAACTGGCAGCATGAGCTGGGTGACTTTCAACTCCACAAATGCCATGCCAGCATCTGCCTCTCATCCTACAGCATTTTAAATAATGCATATTTCCAGCTGTCTTCCCCTTCCTTCCCAATTCCAGAGTGCAGTTTGCTGGTCCCATGCGTTGCTCTGGGATGCATTTCCAGGCTCTGCAGTTGGCATGCAAGGCAAAGCTGATCAGGGGGCTGCAGGATTTGATGTGAACTGTCCATGCCCTCCTCCTCCAGCACGGATCAGAAGGAATCCTCAGCTGTGAGGAGCCCTACAGCTTGTGGAATGCGTTAATTAAACAAGAATCTCTGGAAGAGGTAAAGTGGTAGAGGTCCTCTGCAGATAACTTGGCAGCTCCCTAAAACAGTATTCATGGCTTCAAGTCTCTCAGGGAGAAAAAAAAAATCAGCTTTATAAAAGGTTTTTTAAAGCCCTGCTTTCCAGTAGGAATGTATTTGAAGAACGCAGTGAAGGCTGTGGAATCATGCTGCTCCCAAGCAGAGGAAAGATTGAATTCCAGTGCTTTGTTTGGGGTAAATTGCTGACCTTTGTCTTCAGCATTAAAGCCATCTGAAGAAAACCATTTCTAGCATGCAACGAGTTGCTTTTGCTGGATTCTTTCCTGCATACAATGTAATAGTTTAAGATGAATATAGTAGAAAACAATGAAAATTGAAAGTATAATTAATTTTGAATGGCATGATGTAAGAGGTGATTTCTTTTAAGGAGCAAGAAGGCAGAGGGATCAGCACTGAATATTTGAATAGCTCTTGGAACAATCCCCATGTAATGGACTTCCCCATCCCTCCCTCCCTCCTCTTAGGACTGTAAGTTCTATGTTTCCTACTTGTTCTCTTTTTTTACTTATAGACTTTAAGCTTTAATCAGAACAGTTTTACTTATCAGGTTGTAAAAATCCTTTATTTTCTGTCCCAGAAAGTCAATAAGTGTTTGCTTCTTCAGCTCAGTAACAGTTCCCCATTCTGCTTTCTGGGCAGATTTACTCGATACCACTGCAATTTCTACCCACTGAGCCAATGTCTCTAGGCACAAACTCTTCCTGTTACAACTAAGCCTGTTCTACAGCAGCCTTATAATTCCCCAAATTTCTCCTCCCCTTCAGAGCCTGGGAAAGCAGATGGACCCACAGATGACCTGGAGGAGGGTCATGAAATCCAGGCTGTTAGAGCTGACGTGGGGAAGCACATTCCAGAGGAGACAAAACTTGCACCAGGAGTGTTTGCAGAGCTCCAGCCCACAGTGCCGAGCCCATCTCGAGCTCTCCAAGTGGCTGGAGTGACATGGCCTGGGGCACAGGGACAGCAGATGTCTGGTATTTGGGCTGTTATGGTGTGGTGTTTTCCACTCGAGCTGGAGCTCAACTCCCAGCTAATGACAGCCACGGGAACCCTGTGCAGTGCAGGGCACCCGGCAGGAAAAATCCACTGCAAAGCATCCTGCTGCTCCCAGCCATCTGCAGGGGAGAGGCAGAGGCACTGCAGAGAGGTCCATAGTCAAATGTCAAGCCCACAGTTTCCTCATCAGCCATAAGGAGAAAAGCACTTGGCAAATCCAACCCAGCCCTGAACCTGAGTGACAGAACAGCCTCCTTCAATCTGGCTTCTCATAAGTGCTGACTTTTTCATTGTGTTTTAGTAAATCAGTTTTATTCCTCACCTCAGGCTTGAAAGCTCCAGTTAATGTCTCTGAATCCTATTGGGTTGGCCTGGCACTCAGCTGCTCAAGAGTGTATCCAGTGAAATCCAGATGTGATGTCCTGTCAGAGCTCTGCATGTGGAATAAAGCTAGGGATGGTGTGGATCTCCCATGGAAGTCCTTGGGGTCAGAGAATCAGGGCTTGGCATTGCTCTGCAGCTTCTGTTGCTGAAGAAGGGGAGGGCCATGTGGTCAGTGTTCTGTAATAAATAAAGCTGACCTATCTAGGAGAACTGCTGTGGGCAAATAGTTATCTGTGGCCTGGAGGAAGTTATCAGTCAGCACAAGGAATGTGGACTCTGGGTCATATTCAGCCCTGGAATCAAACAGATCAGGGTTAGAGTCTGAGAACGACAGAGCTATGGCCATGGTAAAAGATTGTGCTCTAATTCAAGGCAAAGAAAAGTGAATACAAAAACAGGCAGCATGAGACGAGTAGGAAAACATTATTGCCACCATAAAAACCCATCATGAAAAGCGAGATCAAGTGGAGAGGAGCAAAACCAGCACCACAACAGGCATCCTGGTTTTGGGCTGGTGGAAGTTCTTGTGTTCTTTTGACTGAGTTAACAGAAGCTCTTTGCCCAGGGCCCTTGCCAAGCAGCCCACGAATTACAGGTGTGATTGCACGTGGTTAGTGCAGTGGGCATGGGAGCAGCATGAAAGGAGTGGCAGCACAGGCCTGTGAAGAAGTAGCAGGAGCAACTCACGTTTCTGAGAGGCTTCCCCTAACCTGAAGAGGAACGTGCCAGGGTGTTTCATGCAGCTGGCATAGCTTAGCAGGCATTTTTTATTTCAAAGTGTACATGCACTGTCATTTCATGCTGTTGATCTATGCTACTTTAAAATAGAATGCTTAGAAAATGGATCGTGTTTGGACCTCCTGGTCTCTAATTTGCAGCAAGTGAAATTTATGCCCCTATTAATTTTCGAGAAAGGCTGTTTTAAGGCATTGTCTCAGGCATTTATTCTTATGATTAATGACCTACTGTAGCTCTTTGAAACCTCTGCTCTTACCCAGGACTCAACAGCCAACTACTCATGGACAGTGAGGCTTGTGGGATCCAGAAATGAAGTCAATGCCACATAGCTGGACTGATGTAGAGCTGTGAGATATGATGTGATCCCAGACACAAGTAAAAGGTGGTCTCTGCCTTAACTGTGGGCAGTAACAGAGTTTGTTAATCAGTGACTTCTTACCTTCCCTGTTTATTTTTTTCATCGAACCCAAATATATTCCAACTGAAACGTGAATACCCACATGGAAATTTTAAAGCTCTGGCTTTGCTTACTGAGTTTTTCAAAGTCATTGGGCTCCTCTGAATACATGCTGAAAGACATGGTCTGTTCCAGGTGTTTTCAGTTATTTAATCAGAAAATTATGTGAAGGCTGGAGTGCAGAATACAAGAAAACCTGATAAAAAACTTAGGAAGATAACAAATTAAAATGTTGTCTCGCAAGAATGCTGAATTGGGAAAAAAAGAGAAGCAGATCATTTCAATTATATGAATTATCTGATTTGGAGAACTCCACAGTACAACAGCTCCCATTGAAATCAAGGGACGTTGTATGAATTCCTGGACTATCTTGCAACATTTGTAAGACTTTTCACAATGATGGATGAAGAGGGGAATTATCTGAATAATGTGCTACAGTACTTTCAGTGAGGCTGTGCCACGGGCAGCACCAGGTGACAGGATGGATGAAATCAGACTGGTCAACACAGACACCTAAGGCAAAGGGAGCGTTGTCTTGGGTCTGTTCAGTGGAAATACCATTTGTGAGAGATGCAAGCAGATTATTCCACACTAGAGCCAAGTCTGGCCACTCTTACTGATCTAATTAGTCTCAATTGATGAAAGTAACCAAAACCAGTTCTCTTAATTGTGCTGGAAATTTTACATCTTCCTTCTGTCATATTTTTACTGACTTCCTGCCAGTATTTGCACAAGCCGTTGTCGTTGAACAGTGTAGATTGGTTTTGGGGAAAGTAAGGCAAGTCAGTCATGCTCACCATGTTGACTGTGTGATTCAAAAGTGGTTTGGCCACTCCTAAAAAATGAAGAAAGAAAATTCTCCTGGTCCTTGGCAGAGGATAAGGTGACAACTTTCCAAACACTCTGATTTCCTTTCGCTTAAAGTCTAACATCCAAAAAATGGTGAGGCTGTCGTCACATTTTTGAGTGAGTTCATTTGAGAGCACAGTGATCAGTCAAGGGAAGCTGGCCAACAGGACAGGGTGGAAGAGAGCCCTCTTCCAGATGGTTGGTTGGTTGTTTTTTTCCCCAGGGGACTTAGCTGGGACACTCCAAGACAAAAGACACTTGCTGTCATCCCAGCAAATGTTCTCCAAGTGCTCCACCACATTTGTTAGTTGCAGACTCAACTCTTGATGTTGCCCAGGACTATAAATTCTGATCTGTGTAGTTTGTTGTGAGAGGGATTATCAGAGGAGATCTTTTACTTTAGCTTGTCTCTGCTCTGCTAGGACACTGCAGCCTATATGGAATTTCTTATTTAGAGTAGGATGTTAAATGTAGTGTCCTGGCTAAATTCCAGCCTGGGTGTTTATATTCTGCTCAATTAAATGCCATTGCTGGATCATTATGTGAAAGCAAACTGTGGTGCTTGTCCTTTGCTAGTAATGTATATACCCTTAAGACCTGATTTATGGAGAGGCACATCAACCCTCCTCTGAGGATCACAAAGTCATGATTCACATCAATAATGATAGTATGCACTAGACCAGACCTTGTGAATTTTTTTCTTGGTTTTTTTCTTTGTAATCTCAAGGTTTATTTTCTTGCTCTTGCAGTATTGTTGCTTTTCCTACAGTGTTAGTGTCCCTGAGTTATCACATGATGTATCTCCAGCACGCTGCTGTACCACAGGTCCACACAGTGGGGGAAGGATAAAGAGCCAGATCTTTTAAATCAGGGTAGTTTCTCAAATGCATATTTCTTCAAGAGGCTTGTTTAGTCTGTTTCTGTTTTGCCAGGACGTGTGTTTTTAGGAGTCTCCTCCTTTCCCTGTTTAAGTCATGATTCTCTTTTGCTACATCAATAGTAGCGGTCGAACCTGAGAAGACTTGGAAGGTGTCTCTGACAGGCATCCAAAAGCAATGAATATTTATTTGTATTCTCTAAACCTTTCCACTCATCAGAGTAGGACTGCCCTGTTCTTCTGTATTTATTTACCACCATGCTACCCTCCATATGTTCTTGCTCCTGTGCCATAATTAGCCATTAGCACAGTAAAATAATCTTTATTAATAATACCGCTACAAATTATTAGCAGGAGGAGTGAATGAGGAGATAGGAGTTTGCTTCCCCTGCATTGCTTCTTTGGGAGAAGGTATCTATTCCAGCAGGGCAATTCTGCAGAGATACAGTAGAAATCTACTCCTGTCTTCTCTTTAAGTCTTGCATCAGAGGCATAGCCACAGATTTCCCCTCTTCTCATGCCATAAAACAGGTATTTATTTAATTTTTAAAAGTATTGATTGAATTATCTCATTTTCTAGGTGGAAAGAATGGTAGAAATTGTTGAGCTGTAGAGCAGTGGTTTGACTCAGCCATATCAGGTGCACTGACTTATTGAAACATATCAAGAATCCAGGTTTTGCCTAAAAAAGATGAGTGCCATGAGATGGAGAATCAATTGCAGATCTCATTAAGGACAAGTACATTTATTTTATTTTTACCTGAAGCATAATTAATTCAAGAAGCAGGTTCCACAGGTTATATTTTTAGATACTCCTGGGCTGAGATAAAAAAAAAAGAGAAAAGCTTGTTATTTCCTCATAGCTGAGTTGCAATGAACAGAACAAGAAAAACTGTTTCTGAAGGGGGAGTGATGGCTCCAGCCTTCTTCCATAAAGCAGCTGGAGGCTGGAATTCACACATGAAGGACATGTCTTTATATGTGCTCTGAAAGCAGCACTACTAAACGTTGTGACTTGCATAACGTGAAGCTCCATTTCCCAACAGTTTCATGCACACTGTTGCTGGCAGAATCCAAGACCACAGTTCTAATGGCAAGTTCACATGGGAACCAAATGTGCCCAGCCAACCTCAAGCTGGGTTTGGATCCCTTGACTGAGGAACACTGGAGCTGTCCATCTGTTTTTTCACACGGGCTTGGCCCCATCCCCATCCAGAGGGTCAAAGCCGTGTTAGGGAGGATGCTGGTCATGCACAGGCAGTAAAATGGTCTTGCCCTGCAAGTGCCACTTCCTAAGTTTTCTTCTGGACTTCATCTCCACAGATGAGATCAGTGGAAAGGAAGATGGGGAGGGAATAGCATGGAGATTGCAAAACATGCTGGGAGAAATGTACTTTTCCATGCATGTCTTGCTTGCTGGACTGCACATTCCTCTTTCCCTGATGACAGTATTATGTGCTGGGTTTTGCTGGTAGCTAGGCAGCTACCCAGAGCAACAAATGCAGGTGCCAATGAAACTTTCCATCGACTGAAGTGGGTTCAAGGGCAGCAGTAACAACTCACAATTCAGTCTCTTCTGAGGCCACAACACAAGGTCCCATGCAGTATTTTTAACTGCAAATTATTCCAAAATCTCTCTCAAAACATAATCTGTACTTCATGCTGCGCATCTGTACCAAGGATTTAGAAGAAAAATGGGTTATTAGTACCTAATTTACATTTTATGCTTTATGCTTCCTGGCAAGTTAAAGCTGTGGTCAATGGTTCGGCCCCAAATGGCCTTTCATTACTCAGGCTGTCCAGACATTCATAACCTTATGAGTCCTTACCAAAGAGGCTCAGATTTGTGCCAGAAGTATTGGGAGAAGAGAGCACTCATGTGGAATATGTATAATGTAAGAACTGAATGGAATTCAAGGAAAGTAAGGTAATATTAATCCCTGATAAACTGAGAGAGATGCTTAATTATTACAAATCATAAAATTATACAAAACGTTGCATGAGTCTTATGCAGTCACTCTTATTTTTCTTCATCTTCTACTGTTTTATGTTTATATATTTAGGCTAAAACTCTGGAAAAAGAAGCTGTTTGTGTTTTGGTTCCCATATGACCCTCAAAGATAGCATCCTCTGAGAGTTTTGCAGTCAGCATCCAGTGAGGCTCCCAAGCCAAGGTCCTCAAACACCAGCAGGCAGGACAGAACTGGACCTGTTAATTTATCATTAACACATGATAAATAATAACAACACTTCTCCCAAAGCCAAACCTTCTGAGTAAGGGTTGCTGTTACTGGTGGGCTGGATAGCACCATCTGTTATTGAATTTGTCTAATATTGGACATTATAAGATTAAGATCTTGCCAGAGTTATGTAGACTGAAATTTTCCATGCTGGATATTTTCTGTGCTATTTTTTTTTTTTAAAAACTAACAGTCTGAAGGTGGAAGCCAAGATTGATCAGAAGGACAAAGAAGTAGCATCAGTCTGGTGAGGGAATGAGCGCTGGTGAATTAACAATTATAGTTATTCCTTAAATACCCAGGCTAAGTATGAGATCTGTTGCAGTTTCAGAGGATGTTGCATTGCACATTACTGAGGGAGCTGACAAAGATTAACAGTGTTTTGCTGTAACTCATATACCTGTTCATCCTCTCAGTCAAAAATGGAAGAGGCCATTTAGGGCCCATTTCAGGGAAGGATCCCATCTTGAGGATCTCTCCATGCTTTTCCCTCCAGTGAAAGAAAGCAGCCACTTCAGACTGAGACTCAAACTTTTGCAGATGTCTGCCAAAGGGTGGCACTTGGAGAGCTGTTGCAGAGTTGCTGGTGTGCAGTAAATCCATATCCCACCTCTACTGCTGCACACCATCAGTGTAAGACAAGTGCTGGGATCAGAGGGTGGCGAAATTGGGACCCAGTGTCTAGAGAGATTGAGATGGGCTGCAGAAGTGGAGGAAACTGGCTTGTCTCAGAGGAAATAGAATGGAGGAGCAGTACTGCTGGAGAAGATGGCAAAAGTTTGGAAGGGAAGGTGAAAGTAAAAATAAGGGAGTCATGGTCCAGAGAGTCCATAGAACCCAGGATAATCACCAAAACAATTTACAGCTTCTTTCCCAGCTCCCAGCAGCACAAGCAGATACACTGACACCCCTGAGTCAGCTCTGCTGGTGTGGGTATCACTATGAGTGTCAACATGATGGAGTTTCTGTTTGAAAGAAAATTTAAGAAAGAGCTCAAGAAAAGCTGTGTTAAAAGAACATTCTTCAAGTTGCCAAGTCGAAAGTTCCCAGACTTTTGTGCAAACTCTTCCAAATGAGCAAGATTTTCTCCACTGGTCCTCAGCAGTTTTTTTTCTTCAGTTTTTCTTGAGTTCCTTAAAAGCTTGGGAAATTAGGCATGCAAAAATATGTGTTAAAACAATAAGCACCTAAAATAAATTTTGAATTAAGGCTGCCTATGCAGCTTAAATTCATCTTTCAGTATATTTGTCAAATAATTAATTTTCTTCCCCAGGAGCCCTACTGCAGTCAGTTCAAAAGCCTGAGTTAGTCTGGGTCTGGAACTGGGTTGTCTAATAAAGGAGCATAGAATGGCTGACTCATTTACTGCATGAGGTAAAAAGTGTGTGATAAATTTAAATGGGGATTTGCAGCATCAAAGGAAATGGTCTCATAGCCCAAGCAGTTGAATAGCATACTAAGGAACTGGATCTTATGTGATGACAGGCAAGTCACTTAAAATTAGTTTTTCACAGTTGGCCTCTAATTGTGCTTTTTTCCATTTTCTGAGTAGTTGCCTTGAGATTTTTGGGTCTCGGTTACCAGCGTGTCCAACTGAAGCAAATGGAAGGTTGGCTTTGGACAGAGAGAACAGCATTTAAATTTAAATACACAGAAAACCATGTAGCACCAATCAGTGGACACTTTTTACCTTAATCTTCTTATGTTTCAGTTCCCCATCTGCAAAGTTGGAGTCTCTGTCTCCTAAAGGTGAGGTGCAAACAGATCCATAAATACACCTGAGGTATTCAGAGGCTGTGTTGGAGAATGTCACAGAAAGGTCCATGGGGAAATGAATCACTGTGTCTTCAGAGCAGGCCTGAGTGGTGTGCAGTAAATACAGTCCAGGGCCACACTCTGAACCAGAGGAGAGGAGCAAACACTGAATAGCTGCTCATTATTAAGCACTGTCCGTCCTGTGCACTGAATGAGGCGAAGGCCCTGTGGGAAAAGCAGTTTGCAGTGATGTAATTAAAGACTGTACCAGAATGCACACACAGTGAGCAGTGGCATTCAGGCTGCAGCAGCAACTTTAATTTAGGTTTTTCCTAGGTTTTGAGGCTTAGCTTTGCAGCCTCAATCACGTTCCTTTAATAATTTGGGGTGCGTCGACGTAACGCTGCAGCTGAGCTCTTCCTTGTGGAATATTATGTCTTATAAAAAAAGATATTCTGCAATCAAAAGTGAATGTGTTGCATTACTTCCTGTTTGCTCCCCATGCTGCTATGGATAATTGCTTCTTTCCTGCGGGTGGAACGAAGACTGTTGAAGTCCAATGGCCTCAACCATGGGCTGCTTATTCAATGTGGCATGTAAGCAGCAGGGATTTCCTTGTCCCTGGCTGGAGACCTGCATACTTTACCTCTTCCATGCAAGTAGGATGAAATTAATCAGTGTTGGTTTTCTCAGCAAGCAATGAAATTTCAACCACTGCAATGTCGGAGGAGGAAGACTCCTCAGAGGGGATCAGGAGAAAATGCATGAATGAGAAGTTCCTGCCAAGACATGAACACTGCACTTGAGTGTGTCTGAAACGTTGGGTGCAGAGAGTAAATAAGCCCCATGACAGGTCTAGCCTAAATACCCAGCACTTCCATGGCAAGTAGCCCATACTTTCACCGACCTTGGCATCGAGACGAGGATAATATTTTTGCAAGGATGAACTGCACTTGAACAATGTCTCTAATGTTTCAGTGACGATGCAAGCATGCTTTCCTTTCAGATCAGCCATGTGGCTCTTCTTTTCCATCCCTTTCCCCTTCTTCCTTTCAGAGAAGTACATTTTATGTGTCTGCTGAAGAGGAAATCCCTGTCTTCTGTAGAGTTCCTGGGCTGAGTACCCAAGGAGACAGTGCACCTCAGTCCTGGCAATGGAGCTGTTAACCCTTAGCTGATGGTTCTCTTCCAGCCTCGTGCACTGTGCTGAGTGTTCCCATACCCCACTCTCACAGGAGACCCTACCCATCTCTAAAGGGATAATTGCACACAGCAATCCTGAATTCCATTTTTTGGTAACTCCCAGCAGCTGTTGCACTGACTGATGAGGTGACAGGAGCAGTCTATCCAGGTACATGATACATAGAATATTTCTGGTGAAGCCACAGCTTGCTCCAAACGTCTGCACACCAAAAAGCCACATACAGCATCTGCCCTACCCATTCTGGAGGTCAGCATGAAGGTGCAAGCACAGGAGGCTATCTGCTTGGCAGAATTCAAGGAGTAACCCAAATCTAAGTGGCTGCCCCATAAAAGTGATCCTTTTCCCCATGTCTGAGCATCCCTTCACGTTTAGAGACTCAGAGATGATGCTTCACCCAGAGGGAAGGTGGTGTCACCCAGCTCAGAAAAGGCAGCGTGAGCAGTTGCACAGTTCTTGTTTCTGGCTTCATCCACCTCAGTTCCTTGTACGTTCTTGACCAGAATAACTTGGGAATGGATTTCTCATGTAGTTGTGAGGCTGCTTTACCATGCCAGAGTTACTCCTTGCCGTGTGTCACTCTGCTATAAAAGTTTATGAGATAATCAGATTAGATTTCGGTATCTAGCTGATATACTTGAGCAAAGCAATGTTTTAGTGGGTCAGCACCTGGCTAGAAGAGTGCTGAAGAAGCCTTTAGGCAAGCATTAGGATCTCAGTTATTCATTTATTTCTTCAGATCCAATATGTTCAAGTATCCTCTTCCAAGTAAGAAATATCTAAATATGTTTTCAACATCTAAATATCCTATCACTGCTTACAAGGAAGGCAACCCTACTTGAAGTTCCTATTAATTTTGCCTTTTATTCACTGAAATATTTTCAGTAACTTTGGAGATAGTCTGGGCTTCTTGTTCTGCAGATCTGAACACCATTGTTTTGTGTTGCTGGATATTTGTGGCTGTATGTTGAAAGTTAGGAAACAAAATGGAAAAAAAACACTTCATAAAAGTAAGATTTTTTTTTGTATGACAGTGTGAAAATAAGCCAAGAAATGACCGAAAAAAAAAAGATAAACTGAAAAAATTCAAATACTAGAATAACTGTTAAAACTGCAAAAGTTTTCACATATTTTCCCTATGACAATCCAGTTTTCATAAGAATGAAGTGGAAGTTCTCTCTAAATTTTTTTTATTTGTTTGTTTTGTTTTGTTTTGTAGACCTAAGTAAGACTGTTCATGGCTTTTGTGTCTGGACACAAACTGCCACACCCTCTGCATCCATCCCAGTAATTTGGTATGAAGGGATCCCTGGTAGTACAGACTTCTGTCAAAAAGGAGAAAAAAAATACTTGCCACTGGCAATCTCCCTCTTGCACAAGTTACTTTCAGTGCATTTGGAGTTTCTAAATGACTTTCAAACCTCCTTTCCACTCCTCCTATCAATTTTACTCAGCAGCTCAGCTCCTTCACACCCACTCAGAGGGGGCTGTCTCTCAGCAGGCAGTCAAATCAGCCTGTCAATATAAACCAAGGCAAAGTCAGTATCTGTATTATTACAAATAAGCCACTTGTAGTTGAGCAAAAGATCCAGTTAAGTGGTAATTTAGCATTGTTGTCACAGGTCAGTGGTACCCCTTAAAGATCATTGAGGATTGATTATGTTTTCCAGTATATTATTGTCTCTGATTACTTAGGTTGTTGGTTGAGCTTTTGGTGCAATTTTTTAAAGGTTGGGAGTGACAAACACTTATAAAATAAGTGGAGTTTTACCAGCGTGGAGTTTTGTTGTACTTGAAGCTTGGGGTTTCTAAATATCAGGAAAAAAATTGAAAGAAAAATACCCAAGAAAATTTAGCAATGAAGTAACAACTAATAGCATCTACTATTCTGTTAAAGGATTCACTAATAAAATGGCTGGGATGCTTAGGACTTGCAGTGACTATTGAACAGCATGCAGAGTAAGTAATCCCTGTGAATAGTTTTATTATGTGCCTGTCAGTAATGTGTGCTGCTTAAATATGCACTCACAGAGTGACTGTGCTGGTGGCTCTGTGCACTCTGCCACTTACTGACCTGGTAGAAGTTCTGTCTTGAAAAAGGAAAGCTGCTTTGCTTTCTACCTAGGCTGGTTTAGAAGTCAAAGAGTAGTTTTGCAGAAGTCTTTTTCGTCTTAAGAAAGTGATTCACAAGATGTCTCCATCAGTTTCCTGGAACTGAGATGTTTATTTTGTGCTATGTACAACAGCAACAGTTCTGTAGATTTCATAACGTTAAACATTCAAATTGCAACTTCTACTGAAATTTTCTTTCAGCATGTGTTACTCAGAATGTCACCGGGCAGGAGTCTAAATAACAGCACTAGACAGAAAATAAGTTTGGTATTTCAGTTAAAAACTTTCAGACTGGACATAAAAATCCCAAATAAAAAAAAAAAAAATTAAAATCTCAGTAGCTACGGTCTTTGAGAACAAATCATCCAGTTCTGTCATTCCCATCCAAGGCAGAACAAAATGAGAACAACTAAATGTTTGTTCCCCGAATTTCACAGGGCGTTTCTGAGGTGAGCTTTCATATTTTTTTGAGGGATTTTTTCCAGTCCTCTGGCCTTGCCACAGAGACATTGTTGAAAGTCATTTAAGAAAATAAAGGCAAACTCCTTTTCTAGCCAGGGTGATGGTCAGGGTTTTGGTGTGGGCAGCCCTTCCCCTGGGGATGCACAAGTACCACATGAAATGCTGGGAAATGTTGGTGGGGCATCTTTTGTGATCAGTGGGAAGTAGTTTGGGAGCCCACCCTGCCCTGAATACCTTTGTGACTGGCCACAGAGACAACTGTTCAAACACTGTGCTTGGGAAACCTCACCAAAGGCATTGATCCAGGGCCATGTGCTTTTCAAGTGTAATTTATGGGAATGGAAAGCAGCTTACTACTAGTAATGGTAATTTTTTGACTAGAAGTGTAACACACCTGCCCATCTGTCTGTCAGCCAGTCAGTCTGTCTCCCCGCTCTTTTTTGCTTTTTGTTCCCTTTCTATGCAGTGTTATTTTAACTGGCAGCCAAATGTAAAAGAAAGGATGTGTTTAAGAACATGGTACCTAATAATTTAAGTTAGAAAAGAAAAGACTTTAAAATATTCCCATTGCACATTCGCAATCCAGATTTCCTGGTGATTAATCCTGGTGCATTTCCACTGTCCTACTACTGGTGTTGACTGTGGGACTGAGAGACAGAGTGAGTGGTTTATTCATGTAAATTGTACTTGACAGAGGAGAGGTGGGAAAACTGAGGTGGGCTTGACCAAAGAGCTACTGGAATTGATGGGAATCATTCTTTCCATCTCAGTTGGTCAGAGCATGGTGCTGATAACACCAAGGTGGGGGTTCAATCCCCATATGAGCCATTCACTTAAGAGCTGGACTGGATGGTTGGGTCCCTTCCAACTCAGAATATCCTGAGCAGAATGTCTTCATTATTGACGGCAACTATTTGTTGTCTTTCCCTGCACCCCATAATTCACACAGCAATATTTTTGCTTTTCTGATTGAGAGGCTCAAGCATTAATGGCAAACTCCATCTTCTTCAGCTGAACCCTGACCCTGCAGTTTCTGCTTTTGAACACAGGGCTTGGTCAGTGACCCATATGGAAGGGATGCAGTTTCCTGAGCGAGGAACTTTTAGAAGATACCAGAATTGTTGGGGGAGGGCTGGAATAACTCAGCAGAGTAGCTCAGATTTTGTTAGGATGAGAATTTGTCTTCCACTGGCAAACAGCCTGGTCTCGGGGCAGAGCATTTTCTCTTTGCCATCTGACTGTGCTCCTGGCACAAGGCTGGATGACCAAATGTCTCCCCTGTGAGAGCTGAGGGTCCCTCCCCAGGCTCTGGACCCCACTCATGTTTTCCTGTGCAGTGATTATATTGAGATCACAGGATCTTCTTTGATCCTCCTCCTGCTGCTACTACAAAAAGGGTGGGTGGGTTATTATTCCTCCTGTCAAAATCTTTGTCCAAAATCAACAAAGCCACAAATGCGTTCTGGTTCAAGTACTCGTGCAAACATATTTATGCAACTGCTTGTAGGATTTGACTTTCAAATAGAATTCCACAAGCAAAGCTTCAATACAGCTGCTTTCAAAAAACAAATGAGAAGATCCATATGTATCACTGAAGTGTATTTAACTGCGAGTTTGTTCCAATATTCTTCAAGCATATTTTCCATATCAGTCCAACTGGACTGTTTCCATCTCCAGTGTAATGCTGCTATGATGTGTGGAGTTTATCCCTGTAGCCTAATGCCATGAAAAGAGGGAAAATAAGGGAAGTTACACAAAGCAAACACTGTCTGCATCTGAATAATTACATTAGATGTTAGATGATCAGGAGATTAAATTTTGTTTGTTTTAAAAAAGACAGCTGACAAGCAGAGAAAATTAAGTTGGCAGGACTTAAAACCAGTTTGGGGTAATTCCATTGTCTCAAGTAAGCTTGATTGCATTCTTATTTTTAATTAATTAAACTTAGCTAGTCAGTGCCAGAACAATACTTGCTGTAACAGCATAGATGAGGATCTCCAAGTAGAAATTTTTTTGGTAGAAAATCCTAAATTCAAATGGAAAAAAAATATGTTTTCCCCCAGTACTTCATATGTTAGGTCTAGAGTTTTCCTCATTAATGAAGGGCTGTTTTGAACTGCAGACCGGGACGAGCTGCTGTTTAATATAAGGAATCTGTCAAGCCATTATCTTGTCATAGGTCATAACAATTTCCGTATTTTATTAAAAAAAAATAAAGAAAGCAGATGAAATATTTACGGTCAGAGGGGAGTGTGCTTTTGCCACCAGCAAGAGAACTTCCTCACAGCCCTTGGCTTCAGAGCTGCTGTCCAGCACCTGCAGGGCTCTGGACCTGCCAAGACAAACACGCCCCGAGACAGAGGCTGCGTCGTCGTTTCTCATCTCTGGGAAGTGCCAGGTGAATTCTGGAGCAGTATAGTGGCTCATGTATAAAAAGACTCTGCTGTGCTCTCCTGGACTGAATTTCCTCTCTGGGAGTCTGTGTTGTGAGTAAATAGCCGGGAGCCACGGGGCCGTGCAGCGGCACTCGGGGCTCCCACACTTTAATGGACTTTTTCTGGCCACGCTGCTCCGAGGCAGGCAGTGCCATTAGCCCCATTTTATAAATACAGCGTGCCACTGAGGTCTGCAGGGCACAGAATATTAGTTGTGCTGGTAACTGAATTCCCACGGGAGCCTGGATGCTTGTATTTCATTTTATAACATGACTCGCTGCCACAGTTTATAGGAATTTTTGAATGAACTGAAATGTGACATTTTTATTCCTGTCTTGTGCTCTCTAACCATCTGGCTTGCCTCAGTTTTTAAATGCATTGCTGGAGACAGGGCAAATGGAGAGTCCTCAGCATGTTAACCACAGGTTTCCATTGTAAAACAGCCCCCCTCACTCCCCAAACAGCAACAAAAAATCCAACCCCAAACCCAACAAATCCTAAACCCCAGAAAATAACAGACAAGAAAGACAAGGAACTTCCCTCCTGTTGCTTCCTCCCATTCCTACAACATTCCCAAATAGGCACTATGAAAAAGAGATTGCTCTCTACATTACTGTGCAGGTTTTTGATCAGGCTCTGCAGTTTAAACAGCAATATCCCTGTTTCTCTATCAGAAATGGTCCCTTATTTTCAGTTTCTCAAAGAGGAAAAATCTGATATGTTTTCCACTGCAAGTACCTGGGTTCCCAGCAAAGTTCATGAAATCCTGACTGTCCGTGACATCTCCAGGACTGGAGACCATAGAAAATTAAGAGTAAGAGTAAAAAGGTCTTCAGCTGTGTTAACATGGCCTATCTTGGGGTTTTGCTCTTGAGCACAAGGATTATCTTTTGTATTGAAGCATTTTTATTAGAGATGGGAAAACCATCTTTTGTAGAATGCAAGAGCTAATGTTCCAGCTTTCCAGATCATTCTGAAATACAAGAGCAACACAGACACTGTTAATAATGCAATCAAAGCAATTTAAATCCTTTCAAAACTTCCACAAAGGATCCTTTGATAAGAAGCAACTTTCATCAGCCTGAAAGACCAGGCAGTTTAGTGTGTGCTGTTTATTAAGTTTATACATAGACAGTGGTAATTCCACTTTTGGCTGGAGAAGAGCAGCAGTAAATTATAAGACATCTTTATAAGCACCAGTGTTAGACTTGCTGGTTTTAAATGAAAAATGTATTTATATTAATATAGCTCTAAATGGGGTTATTCAGTGCTTAAAGATGCAATTTGTTTTCCATTAGTACTCTGAATGGACACAAAATAATTCTGTGAACCTCAAAGGATTTAGTCTTTTTTTTTTTTTTACAAAAAGAAGGAAATTGCTACAAGTGCACAGTGTATGATGGGCTTTGAAAGTCTGTTTAGTTCAGTTGTGCTGCATATTCTTTAATATTGCTCTTAGTTCCTGCCTTTGTCCTCCTTTTCATTGTGTGCCTCTGTAAGGAAACTTACATGAAGAAAGCAAAGGTGGGCAAAAAAACCCAGAAGTGGTTTTATATTTGGGCTGGGCAGGGTTAGGATCTCTTTTATCAGCATCTCCCTGAGTTTGATTGAGGATGGAGGTGTGTTATTTTGGGACATCTTTAGCTGAAATTTCCACCCATCTCAGGGATTTTGGGGATCACTTTGACAGGCCCCAGCCCCTTGGAAGAAGAAAGTTTTAATTTTGGTGTGCCAGCAGTCTTAGGAGCTGACTGCTACTCCCTTGGACTCCTATTGCCCAGCTTGAGAGTAGGGACCGAGGCATTCAAATGCTTCCTTCCATTAATTTGGGGTGCTTTTTGTTTTTCTGGGACAAAGCAGGTGAGAAGAAGAGAACAGCAGACAAAGAATAGACTTGGAACAGCATCTGAATGGTTTTGGCTCACCTTAAAGAAGAAATATAGGAAAGGGAAGATGAATTCTGATCTTGGATCACTGAGCATGAGCAGGAAATGAACAATTAAGTGTTCCTACATCCTCTTTGGGGCTCTAGGTGTTTGTTTGTTGGTTGGTTGATTGGTTGGTTGGTTTGTTAGTGGGGTTCTGTTGTTATTGTTGTTTTGTGGGGGCTTTTTTAGGCAGCATAATTACTTTGCATTTGGATCTTACTCATTTTTCATCTGATTTAATGCCAAGGATAGCAGGGATCCAGAGGTCAAGTCCCAAAGTTCCCATGCAGCAGCATGGTGTGTGTCTTCTTGGCAATTGTCCGTGCATTCCTCTGGAAAATCTGCTCTTGGGACTCCAGCATGCTGGAAAATAAAATGTTACTTAATAAATAGTACATAAATACAATCTTTGGCCACACCAATAAAGGACCAAAAAGCTGAAAAGATGTTCCTGGCTTTTGTAGACTTTAAAAGTGGGATTTAAACTGAGCTGATCCCTCCCCACAGACACCTACAGGAGGAAGCCTCACCAGCTGATTGCAGGGCTTGGATTTGCAGCTCTTCAGAACGAGTTGCAGAAGTTGCAACTTTTACAGCAGCCTTACTTAGACACCTGCAGCTGGCACTGAATATCATAAAAGACTGATTTTCAGCCAAGAGTTATGATACAGTTTTTTAGTTCAGCACTAACCCATCAAAACCTGCAGGTATATGGCAAATGTGAAAGAGAAGGGGGGACGTGGTCTCTCTGCAGACCACTGTTTCTCTCCAAAAGGTGATATTTTGAGCCAACCAAAAGAAATGAAAGGTATTTAAATGAGAAATTAGGACAAACAATCTTTACAATGCATAGGGAGGTTTTTATCTAATTGATATATTTTATTTCTCCCCCTTTTAATTGAAAGTTAGGGATTTTGACATCAGAAACTCTATTACCTTGTGTTGAGCTTTTCACTTCATCAATGGTATGTTTTGACTGGTATGAAATTTTGTTAATACGAATATTTTTCTTAGGCAGGGGCTCAGGTATTTTTCAGAACCTTACCAGAATATCTATTTAGGAGCAAATTTGTCCATAGGCTTTGAATGGTGACAGCATGACGTGTGCAGGAACAACTATTTTGATATGCTCTTTGTGCTGGGTGCTTTTGAAATTAGTATTTCAATACATAAGCTATGAAGTAACAGGAAAAATGAGTCAGTAGAATTATGAATAAACATCATTTATCTTTATTTACCTTATGAATGCTAATTATGGCATTTTATATAATACCTTTTCTATATTAATCTGTGTTGTTGCTCTGCTAGGAAGATGGAGAATTCACTTGCATGTGTGCGTTGTTTGCCGGTGATATTTTCTACATACACAGTTTGGCGTCAGTGAGAAGT
Source organism: Buphagus erythrorhynchus (assembly GCA_013400855.1). NCBI lineage: Eukaryota > Metazoa > Chordata > Aves > Passeriformes > Sturnidae > Buphagus > Buphagus erythrorhynchus. Next base: position 152,891 of record VZTT01075314.1, on the reverse strand, counting down.
TTCTGCTTTCCCAAGACTTTGACCCACCCAGCTTTTCACCCCCGTTTTGGGTGACTTTGCAGGTGTTAAACAGGATGGCGCTGAGGCAGGAGGGTCTGACTACCAAAGATATCACTCTCAGAGCTGTTTTAGTTACACTTCATCATCATAAGCATATGGTTTCACTTCCAAGTGTTTAACATTTCCATTTCCTCAGGAAATCATTCCTTCTATTTTTTAAACTTTTGAAACTGGATGGGTATTTTTACTGGCAGGCAGAGCGGGAGCGACACAAGGCTCAGCCCCAGCCCAGGAGAAAACCCCAGGCTGTGGTGCCTCCCCATCCCCTCCCTCCTGCAGCAGCTCCTGAACAGCTCGGGGTGCTCCAGCCACACCTCTGGGGTGCAGCACGCTGGTAAAACACTTCTTGCCATAATAAAACCATCCACTCCTTTTTCAGCTTTAGCTGAGAGACGTGTTTTTCTTTCTTTTCACTCCAGGCCTGTGCATCCCAAGAATTAGTGGAGTGCAGATTCCTTTAGCTGACTTAGAGAGGCCAACAGCAAGATCAGGGCCTAAGAAAATAGTTTGTGTCATTTACAAGGAATGAAAGCGTTTTTGTCATGTATTTATTGTCTGTGTTGGTATATCCAGCAGCTAAATGCACATGACAGAGGAGTGGATGGCTCCAGGGAACTGCTCTGGCTGTTGTGTTTTCAGAGATTATTTCTGGTATTTCCTTTTTCCTCATTACGAATGGGCCACGCTTCTCACGTGTTGGCCAAGCTCTGTAGAGTAGGAGGAAGTCCGTGCTCATGTCTTATTTATGTTATGTTTATCCACATGTGTCATAGTGTTTAGCTGCTTGTTTTCTTTCCCTGCTCTGCTATGAAGTACAGTTATGGCTGTGCAATTTGCACGCTAATTTAGCTGCTCTCACTCGCCCTTTTGGTAGAAGATCATCCTCTGCTACATTGGGTGTCACACTGTCATAACAACTTTGATAAACTAACTGTATTTTGTACAACAAATGTTATTACTGTCTATCAAATGATGTTGTACAAGAGAAAATATGGGGTAAACCAGCTGATTATTGTGTTCCTTTCTGGTTTACTCTGTTATGAATCCAGACAGTCTCATTCTTTGCAGTGCTTGTTTGGCATGGGGGGCTTGCTGTGGGTCTGGGTTTCTGGGGGGATTGACACAGGCAGGCTCTGTGCACTGGTATTCAAGGTGTATGTTTTATTCATACCCTCACAAGATTTCATTAGTCAAGGTAGCAGAAAACAGCATCAGGCAGATGTAGTTAAACCTTCACACCTCCCAGGAGAGCTCACCTGAGCTGCTGAGCCTCTGGGATGTTGTGAGTGGCTGTTTTGATCCACTCTCCTGACTCCTTCCCTTTCCTCAGTGCTGTACATGTCAGCACATCCCTTCAGCAACTCCTCACTAAAAATGACACTTGGACAAGCAGCACAAGCTGGATCCACCCACAAGGACACTCCAAGGCTGCTCCATGTCCCAGTGATCCCGCTGGGTTTCCCACCACATGGATCAGTGCCATGATGTTCCATGCTGAAGGCTCCAGCTCAGGCAAACAAACCAGTGCCAGGGGGGTGGCTGCTGATAATCAGATTGACTGGAGGTCAGGTTAGGATTTACACAGTGATTTTAATCCAGTTTTACTTGCAAGAGAGCATCAAAACATTGCAGTCTTCTCGACAGATTGAGTGATATCCTGATCCAAAATGGAATGGCAGTGCCAGCAAAAAAATGCTGCTGGTGTGTTGTTCCCAATTGCCTCAGAAGACCAGACCAGAGCAGGACCACACTGAATTGAAAGCACATTTCAGCTTTCAGCTATCCCCAATCCATGTCTCCAGTGACCATCCTGGAAGTGCTTCAGGAATCAGTTCCTGAAGTACAGCCAGGTGCAGCACTGGGCAGGCTCCCTCCTTCCTCTAACAAGAGGCAGCCTTGGCTGCTCCTGCCCACTGTCACCCAGCTACAGGGCAGTAGTCCAACACCTCAGACAGCATTTTCACTTCAGAACAAATGTACCCAGAGGGTGCTGAGGGCCTGGCATGGGTTTCCCAGGGAAGCTGTGGATGTCTCATCCTTGAACGTGTCAAAGACCAGGTTGGATGAGGCTTGGAGCAACCTGGGATAGTGGAAGGTGTCTCTGGCCATGGCAGGGGATATGTAACTAGATAATCTTTAGGATCCCTTCCAACCCAAACCATTCCATGATTCTTTGACAGTTCTGTGAAGTCCTGGTTTTGCAGAACATGGTCCCCAGGGCACAAGCTGAGATGAGCAGCTCCTTCAGCTGGGTGCCCCAATGGCAAAGGGGAGCTCCATCACAGATGTGTGCCTGCATCCATGGAGTGGGAGGAGCTGAAGGACATGGGGGGCCAAAGCAGAGGGGGAATCAAAGACACTGCAGGAGTGACTGCAGGCCCAAGAGAGAAGTAACCAAAGCACTGACAACTTGTGTGGGTTTGGTATGTCTGTTTGCAGTGCTGTGTTATGTGTTTAGAAGCTGGTTGTTTCCATAATAACAGCAAGTGCCATATGGCAGCGAGGAGGGTGGTGAGAAGAATGCCTAAGGAAACACAGTATGTTGTTTGACATGTGTGTACTTGTGAGGAATAATGTGTCTCAAGCAAGTATTGCTGCTCCAAGCAGGCTGGGGGGATTTTCTGCTCTCACCAGAAAAATCTCCAAAGCCCTTGGCATTTGTGCTGGTGCCATGCCAGTTAATGATGCCTGCTCTTCATCCATATTCTCCTGCTGATAGTCCTTGTGATGGGCAAAGGACCTTTTGCTTTACTGTGAGTGATGGTTGTGGATGCACCAGCACATGGGAATGGCATTTAAACATGGCTTTTAGGGGGAAATACAGTTCTGTAAGTGTTGTGTGAAACTGAAATGAGCCAGATGCCATATGCTCTATCCATTCTTTAATGCTCAGCAATTAAATATGTAGAAATGTAGAAAAATGTAAAAAATGTAGAAATTTTGAAAATATGTAGTTTACTATAATTGTTTAATAGAAAGTAGGCTAAGCATTTCCAGAGGTATGGGGCACTTCAGTGAATATATAGGAAGCATCCAGGAAGGACTCCACAAATTCCAGCTTTTCCTACCCTTTAATGTATGACTCATATTTCAAGGACTTGTAATTTGCTCCCCACATTCCCACCAATACCACCAGTCTGAGCTGTACCTTTGCATACATTTCCACTGCAGAAAAATATGAAATTATTTTCTCCTAATAGCTGAATGGCTTTTGCTTGACCTTTTCCAACATCAGCCCTACAAAATTCAGCCTCTCTTAATTGAGTCTTAAAGCCATTAATTATATTTGTATTTGGATACCTGAAATGTGGTGGCAGGGAGAAGGAGGATGGTTTGATTTGGGGTTGTAGTTCTGCACTCACTTGTAGTGCTTTATTTGAGCAACCCAAAAGGCAGAGCTCTTCTCATTTTCATGCTTCTGTTCTTCTCTTTCTTGCCTCTAGAGAGAGATTACTGCAGCATATGTGAAAAGCAGCCCATTGGAAGGCTTCTGTTCCGGCAGTTCTGTGAAACTCGGCCCGAGCTCGAGTGCTGCATTAGGTTCCTTGACTCGGTGGTAAGTCAATTCTTGTGGTATTTGGGGTGCTTTGCAATGTTCCCCTGACAGAGGAGACTCCTCTGGCCCCAAGAAATCGCTGTTTTTAGGATTTTGTGTCTGAAGTGCTGGAGCAGGCAGTGGACAGGGCTGGCCCCAGCAGGGGCTGGTGCCAGCCTTGGGGGACATGAGCCACCAGAGAGGGACAAGGACAGTCACCTCACAGTGTGCTGTGGCCTCCCTTCATGCCAACACCCGAGCAGCTGAGCTGCTGTGAGTAATGTCTGCTGGTGGGGGTGAAGCCTGCAGTGCTGGGAGGCACTAGGAGGAAAGGGAAGTTGAGAATGGACTGACAACAGAGGATGGGGAGTGTAATAATCCTAATATCTCTTACCAAGCCTTTTCATCCATAGAGTTCAGGATGATTTACAAAGGACATCCTGATAATCACCTTGTTTTTTCAAATGGGAGAACAGAGGCACAAGGTACAGAAATAACTTGATTGAGGTCACTGAGAAACAAATCTGCTCCATTTTCCACCCCAGTGAGCCTTCAGTTAACCCAGACACTGAGCATCACCCCCAAGCCCTGGGGGACCCGACGCTCTTTCCCAGTCTGGCAGCTCTCTGCCATGTGTCCTGCCAGCTGTTCACAGTGGAAAAGTCTCTGTCACTTCTTTTACTGGGAACCTGTGAAAGGGGAGGGTGTTGATCAACAAAAGGTGAAATGGTACCAGAGGAACTTGAACTTGTCACTTGTGAGTGCCTGCAGGGTCTCGGTCCCTGGCTAACACTGACAGTCAAAAGCAAAACAATGCATACCAACAGGAATAAAACTGTTTTGTTTGCACCATGGTGAAGCTACTCTGAAGTACAGGGAAATGTGAGGATTGCACTGAAGCTGTAAAAGTAGCAGTCTGGAGAGGACATGTGGTCTCTTAAGGTTTATGTTACTCCTGCAGTAACAACAGCAAACCTATAGCATCACAAGTGTTGGACGAAGTCATATCTGAATCAGTTTTAGCTGGTCATGACTTCCAGCTGTTATTCCTAGCACTGCTTGTGATTTTCTCTGGTGAAAGGTGTACATCGAGGCACATGAGACATCTGACAAACACTGTGCAGCTGTGCTCAAGGCCAGCAGGACACTTTGGGTGCCCTGAATGTGTTTGTCCTGCCCTGAGCCAGCATTGTCCATTGAAGTGTCTGCCCCTGATGAAACAGCACACACCCATCTGGGGGGAGACATCCCTGCAGAAATGCCACATCACCTGTGCACCTGCACCCTGAGCAGGTGGGCAGTGGCACCTGCAGAAACCCCTGGAAAAACAGGCACAGAAGAGTGCTTGTGAGTGGTTTTAGCTCCAGCCAGAAGCAGAGGCAGAGCTGTGCTCAGTTCAGAGGGGGCTCAGTTTGCTCTGTTCCATTCTCTCTTCTGTTCCATTCTCTCTCCTCCTCTCAGCTGCAGGATGCACGTTTTGGTTCCAGGGGCTGCGGAGGAGCATCCCCCATTGTGCGAGCCCTGCAGGCACTCAGGGCATGCCTCTGACAGCAGGAACAACATCTGGGCACCGGGAAACATCTGTCCACCCCAGGGCACCGTGGCAGCCCCGCTGCGGTGCTGCCGGAGCCGCTCCCGTGGTTTCCCGGCTCTGGGAATTGAGGGCTCTGTGTCATTCCATCCTCCCCAGTACCAGACTCCGTGTCCTGCCCTCAGCACTGCAGCACAGCCCTGCCAAAGCTCGTGGTGGCACTGCCTTTGTTTTAGAGGTCTGTCTCCGAGCAATCCCGAACTGATATTCCCTAATCTTTTCACAAAGGTGTGCTTGGCACACACCCCAAGTTGATTTTGCAGACTGGAGCTGCCCTGTGCACCTGGACTGGGCTGGTGGTCTGTTCCCAGTTAAGCTCAGACTGGCACTGTGAGGATGTGATAAACAAAATGCCTGTCTGGGTGGAAGTCTGAAACCTTGTCTTCTTTTTAACACCAATTAACAGCAGTCTCCTTTGTTTATTGATTTCAAATTCTGTATAAGCTTGCTCCCAGCCCATGAAAATCCCTGCATTAGGCAATATTAAGGTCAAGCAACCCAGCCCTTTGCCATTAAATTGGATGATTGCTGCTGAAATTTGCCCAGCGGGGTCACACTGTGTTTAGTGAGTAGTGGGATTCAAGTCAAGCCCTATGTTAGGGCAAAAAAAAAGCCCTATAATGAGACCAGGTCTCTGGCTTTACAGCCCTAATCTGAGACCACCAGGAATGTGAAACCTTTTCAAGACCACCTGCTGTAGCAAGCAGGAAAAGCTAAGAGCCTTCATTTTCTATTTTTTTCTTCACAGTAATTTTTCTAACACAAGATGCAAAAATTAGCTTTTCTGTAATGTCAAATAAAGGGGAAAGATAAAAGGGGATAATATTTAGCTGTTCATGAGGGACTCACAGAGCTTTTTGCACACTGAAATGGGGGGACCACCTCTCTTTTTCAGAGCCCATCTAAGTGACTTTAGCAGGTGACACAGTAAGTCACTGGCAGAAGCCAGTACTTGATGCCTCCCAATATTTTATGCAGTTTTTCAACTCATGCACTCAACTGTCTGCAAGGAAAGAAGTGACTGGGGCTTCTGGGAGAAAATCAGGAGCTGAGTCAGACATTCAACAATCTACCAACATCCTTATGAGAGACTAAGCTCTCCCACACCTTTGCTTCCAAAGGCTGGTAGAATCATCCAGACCTTGCAGACCAAAATATGTAAAGAGACAAAAAAATCCTCTCTTGCCTGGACATTTATGTCAGCTGTTGTGTGAAATAACTAACCTGGTCTGATGTAGTCTCCTGCAAATGTAATTATGGCAGCATTTGGGGATTTTTGCCTGTTGAACAGTTGTTAAGCTGCTTTCTGAAGAAAAAGGATTTGTGTCACTAAATTCTGCATGCATATATAGGGGTGTGGCTGTTAGTTCCCTCTGAAACCTGTGAATACCTTGGGCAATTTCAACCAGTAATTGAGAGGAAAGTGCTCAGAGGCATAAAGTCTGTACGTGTTTTCTGAGAGCAGTGTTTGGGTAATTAGTCACAATCGATTTTAGCCCGGACTAACACATGTGGTTTGTAAGCAGGTGACCCCAACATCAGATGATAACAGTGATAAGAACAAAGAGACTCAGCTCTGCAGCACAGCTCTGGGGGAGCTGTGGGTGTTTGGTTCCCACTGCTGCTGTGGGAGCAGAGCGTGCCTGTCAGTGTGTCTGTCTGCCTATCTGGGAAATGGATCAACAACCCCTGCTCCCAGCTGGCACAAAGGGCTGTAAGGACAGACAACCATCTCTCACTGCGGATATTGTGCAAACAAACTCATGACAGAGGTCCTGATGGCTGAGATAAAATGTCCACCCAGCACCCATGTGGCTCTGAAGGCTTTGCGTGCTTATCTGGGTGCATGGAACCACAGAGATCTGCCCTGAATGGCTCAGCAAACCCTGATGGAGCCACTCAGATGGTGGAACTATGGGAACATAAACTATTATCATTAGATGGAGATGGTTTATGATTAAACAGGCTCCTCTGGAAGCCCTTGCCCCAGGAATCATGCAAAGCCCAGAAGCACACTTTGCTCTGCTTACAAATATTTTAGCAACATCGCTCAACTTTGGAGCTGTTGAAAGAGAGCCATTAAAATAAAGTGTGAGGGGAAATGTTTCCTGTGCTAAAAGGCAGACCAGTGAGCAGGCAAAGTGCTAGCAAGATGTGTTTCCTTCTCCACAGCCAGTGCCTGCAGCACAAGAAGGTGGCAGTTCAGTTCAGCAGGGACCTCTTGCTCTGTCCCCTCCTCATCAGCACATTCCCAGGGTGGCAGCTCCTGACATTTCCTTCTTCTCTCCTATGTGTCATTAAAATGAAGGCTTTAGCTTCTGGACTCCCTTTCCTGCTTCATCTACTCACATTCATAATTTTTTTTTTCCAAGGGAAGGCTTTTAACAATTCAATATGGACCAGACTTAGGTTGACTGGAGGAGAATTTGAACAATTTTGGTCATTATTTTCTCTCTAATGTGAACAAGGTTGCTTTTTCAGCACTGGAGTCACACAAAAATACATCCTCTGGAGGAAAAGAGCCCTGCTGCCTCTCCAGGTTGTTTCTGCTTGTGATATCTGGGCTCAGGAGCCAGGGTGAGAGGCACAATCTCCTCACATGGACTTTGCAGCTGAATGCTTCACTAGACACTGCACTTATCTGGGGTGAAAGGATGAGTGAGCATCCATTTAATGCCATTTGTAAAAACCCTGTCTTGCTGTTAGGGAGATTTCGTTTGGTTAAGTCCCTTTTGTGGTATATAAACCATCTGTGTATGTGTGTCTTTAAGCTGTTCAAGGCTTTTCCCATCAGAAATGCCAGTTTGTTGGTACCAACAAACTCATTAACTCAAAATGTGTTTTCAAACAGTTGAAAGGGCTCTTTTTGCCCTGCCTTTAAATATGAAAAATATGGTTTCAAGTTCACTTTTCATTTAGAAATGTGAGTTATTATGAATCCCAGCTGTTTGGGGGTTGCCTTCCAATTTTCAGTCACAGATTTTAAATCTCCAGTGGAGGCAAGTGCAAGGACAGGCACTGAGGACAGAGCAATAACAGGGCAGAGCCTGAAGTGTGAGAAAGGACTGAGCAGAGAGATATTCTCAGGTAACAGAGGAGGGAGCTGAGAAAGTGGAGGTGAAAAATTTGGACTGGAATTCCAGTAGCCTCCTGCAGATGCTCCAAAGGTGATTCCACTATTCCTGACTTTTACCAAGAAGCCAAAACTGCTCTGGTGAGAGTGTCTGTTCCCATCTCCTGGTGGGTAAGGGATGATGATTCCCTTGGCCATGCCATGCTGCCACAGGCAACCATCAGCTACCTGCTGTGGAAGAGCATCCTCCCAGATCTGCAGAAATGTTTTTCTATTTTCACATATTTTTAGCCATGCAGTTTCAGAAGCTCAAATAATATTAAGGTGAAAATCAAATACTACATAAATTGATGTGTCAGAATCAATGTGGGCCCCTGTGGGGTCCTTGTGTCATTGCCCTGGCAGCTCCCTATCCATCACAGGCAGCCTCCAGCCACCAGCCCTGAGCTGTCTCTGAGCCCATGGCCCCATCCCACAGCCAGTCACAGGCTAAATGTTGCTCCCTTTTCCTGCTGAAGAGCATTTTTCCATCTGATCTCTCTCAGCCCATCCTGAGGGCAGCTGCTCCAAAGGGAAGGACACTTTCCCCTCCCATTCCTGCACCCAGCCAGGGATGCTTCTATGGAAGAAGGAGCCACCAATGTAACTACTACCTCCAAAACAGCAGCCAGAAGAAAGGTTAGCAGCAGACAGTGGCCAGCCCACATCCTCTTGCCATTTGGGCTGGAGGATCTGTGCCTGCCCACAGAAAGAGCCTTCCCTGCAGCTTGTCCCACGGAGTCAGGGTGATCGTAAATCCTCCCCTCATTTCTGGGCTATGAATAGGGCCCTGTCTGACCTAACTAGGGCATGGAGAAGCTATTAGACTTCAGAGCAGGAGCCTTGAAACACATGCCTGGATTCATCAAAGGAATAATGGAAAATATTTTGTTCCACACAGATTTTAAGTAGTCATGTTATTTCTAGCAATTAGGTATTTGCAAACTGTGCCATGCTTTTGAGTATTGGGAAAGGAAGGGAGGTATCTTGTGATTTAAGCACAAGACCAGGAGTTGAGTACCTTGGTGGCTTCCCAGGTGGCAGAGAGAACATGGGGACATCATCCCTGTCTATCTCCTGTAATAACAGGTCATGGCTGAAAATGTACCAGGGTCTGTTGCTGAATAGCTCAAAAATGGCACTGAAGGGAGAAATAACAATGAACAAAATGGAACAGGCTTCTAGTGCAGACCTACAGTGAAATCACAGTTGGAGCTTATGGTTCCTCCTCACATCCTCACTTGTCTGTCACTTCCCACCTTCGCCACCACCATGTCACATTTCCTGGGAATGTCAAATGCAAGTATAAATTAAACTTTCCTTTCATTCTTTGCAAATGCAAGTATAAATTAAACTTTCCTTTCATTCTTTGCTATCTATCTCGAGGCAGAACGAGATATTCTGTATATGTATAGGTGTGCATTTAGCTCTGCATATGTTGGTTCCCATTAGGAATTTCATTTCAAGACATACAGTTCTTGCTGAGTTTCTATCTTCTATCCTGATTTGTTTCATGTTGTACAGTTCAGGTGGGATGTAACTGTTACATGTTATATGTGGCAAAAAGGACATCAAATTTTTTGACAGCTCCCTGGTGTACTTCAAATAGGAGATGATGACTTATAATCAATTTTTATTTGCTAGGGAGACAATATATTATCAGAGTTTGAAAGCAAATGAAGGAGAGAGGAATCATGGAAAAAAATGCTGCTAAGATGCTCTAAGCATTTCAGAGTTTCTGTACTTTAAGAGCTGAAATGATCCAGTTCATTTCAGCTCTTAAAGTACAGAATATATCTGAAAGACTCAGATACCATCTAAAAGGACAGGAAATTAGATAAAAAAAATTTTAAAACCTTGTATTAAGTTTTATGAGAACGTAATCAGTTTCATCCCCAAAATTGTCGCTCAAGAAGTACTGTACTTGCAGATTTTTGTTTTGGTTGTTTTTAAATAATTTTTATTTGTGTCCATTATTACATCCCAAACCAAATCAGATCATAATTCCAGATTGTTCAAGCAACCTGCTATGCCTGTGTGTAAATATTCAGCTCCAGACTTGAGCTGCAATAGCTCCATGAGCACTGGCCAGCTAGAAGGGGAATAGCATTATTACTACATTGTGGTTTCCATGTCGTTCCTTAGGTTTGCTTAGCTGGGGTATCCATTACAGCCAGCCTGCAGATTTATTGCATCCAGCCTGGAGCAGTACATACATCTTCCAGTGGGCAATAGTTCTGAAATTTGTTCTTCCAAGTGTTTGCCAGTTCAGTTCGATTTACCTTTTTTATTTTTTTTTTTTTTTAGCTTCCTCCTCATTTATCATCACAGACAGCTTGTATTGGACCAGGTTATTTAATTGGTTTGGCAGGATTTTCTGGGATCCTTTTTTTAATACAGTCATGAAAGCTGTCATCTTCTTTTTTTTTTTTTTTTTAGCTTCCTCCTCATTTATCATCACAGACAGCTTGTATTGGACCAGGTTATTTAATTGGTTTGGCAGGATTTGCTGGGATCCTTTTTTTAATACAGACATGAAAGGTGACATCTTCTTTTTTTTTTTTTTTCTTTTTACTTCTGGAAAATATTTTGATCTGAAGGCTAAAGTTTCATATCCAGGCAGTGCCAAGCAGGAATGTCTCTGAGAACTTGTTGTCATTTAGCCACTGGGGTCCCCTGCAGCACGTGTTTGCTTCGAATGCCATGGATCAAAAACTTCAGCTGAAGTGATTAATGTCTTTGTGGTACACATGTAGTGCTTCTTTTGTTTCTAATGTAAACAAAGCTCATCAAAGTCAGTAATGCTTCAATACCTAGAACAGTCAGAATTTTAAAATGTAGGTAGACTTTGTGTGTGAGGATGGGGTGCCCCCTTTTTTAATGCACTAGGAAAGCCAAAGAGAATTTTGCTTATGGTGCCTATTCCTCTAAATGGTCTCTCTTGTTTCCTCTTGGCCCTAAGAAATCCACCTAAGGCATCAGCATTCTGGAGGGACTGAGCCAAGGATCACTAATAGTGATGGGCAGGTCCCTCTGCTTTGCATGGGTATTGTTAGACCAAGGTTAAGGCATAAATACATAGAAGAGACACATTAAACAAAAAAGACAATGTATTGAAGAATATATATATATGTATATATATTTACCTGGCACTTGAAATACCACTGTGGCAAGGGTTAACAAACATTCACTTTCTCTACTACTCAGAGGAATAATTTTACCTTCTGTGTTCACCTTCCTTTTGAGCAAAACCAAATGAAGTTGACGTCTCTTGTCACTGAATGCTTTCTGAAAGCTGGCTTTGCAAGGTTATAAAATATAAATTAATGAAATTGTATTTGTGTTAATTAAGAGACAAAGCCCCAGAAGATGCCCCACTAGGGTCTGGTCAAAATATAGTGGAAAGTTTTTTATAAGATTGTGTGTACAGGTTTTACTTCCACCAAAAAATTATATTTGTCCTTCGGATTTGTCATACAGAGTGTTCAGTTAAGGCCACATCCAAAATGAAGTTATAATGGTGAAATATGAGTGCAAATATTGACTTTTATTTTTTATATGTCTGTTCCAGGCAGAATATGAAATTGCTCCAGATGAAAAGCTGGGAGAGAAAGGAAAGGAAATCATGATGAAATACCTCACCCCAGAGGTAAGGGGCAGCCAAAGTGGCATTACTGAAGGAAGGCTGCAAGGCACACCTTTACTAAACAAGGTTGTTACAGGCTTTGTAAGCCAGACTCCTAAAATTTATGGTGGCAATCTCCAGTGAATAAACCTGCAAGTCTTACACAAACAGTCAGAGAGAAAAAAATTATAATGCAATCCAGAAATTGACTTCTAAGGATGAACTGGACTTACCAGGGGCTTAATTCATCCGTGGATGAGCAGAGGGCTTCTCTGGTCTCTTCTCAGTGTACAGAGCTCTGCATTGGGGGTGTAATGCAAGAGACCTCAGCTGTTACCTACAGATACCCCAGTTATTTCCTATCCAGCTCAGAACTGGTGGTGGCATTTCATGTTCTGTTGTGTAGAAAGCACAGGCAAAAATGGTCTTTCATGGCAGACACTGTATTTTGGTACAGAAATTCCCACTCCTGCCCCAGCACCGTTTTCCCCAGGGTGGGCAGGGACAGGCAGGGCTGGCAGGGGACAGTGGGGTTGGGAGCTCAGAGGTTCTGTCACCCATCCTTGTGTCCACCACGGTGGGTCCTGAGTGTCACCTCCTGTGGAAGGAGAGGAGCTCCTGGCAGCAGCCGTGTCCACAGGGTGGCACTCCAAACAGAGGCACGGATGTGCTGCTGGGATTTGGGACAGGCTGCTCTGGGACTGACCCTTTTGGGGGGGTCACGATCATTTCCTGACCACATTTCACCTTTGCTACACAAGTCACTACCAGTAAGCAGTAAACATCCAGCTTCAAACACAAGAGCAGTCCTAGGATTTTTCCTAAGTTGCTTTCGTAAGAGTAATCAAAGACGTTCAATTGCTGCTTCAACTATTTTACAAAAGAAATACATTTGACCTTCAGGAGAATTAATCACATTTTTGGCAGATGTCTTTCTGGAGGGCTTAAATGGTACAATATGTTTTGGAGGTGCAGGGGCAGAGCAGACCACTCTTTTTCCACTCAGTCATTTTCCTACAATAAACTTTGATGCATACTTTCAGTTATCTCAGGCTGCATTTTGGGATCTGGTTTCATTTACTGAGCCTGGCTACTTTCATGTGCAGCCATTGAGCACTGCCAGTATGAGTTCCTGCTGCCCATTCATTAGGGGCATGAAGTTCCACTGCTTTTTCAATCCACCAAAATGACCTTTTGTCTTAAAAATTCCTGTCAACAGAGGCACGAGCGACAAACTCTGAGGGAAAATATTTCCCACTGCTCCAGCACCCATCTGGAAAGGGAGAAAGGCATTTTGCTGACAGCAGAGCTAGTAAAGTGAGGGGAGGATAGCATTGCTTCACTTCAGCCAGTCTTGCTGCAGGTTTCCAAAAGCCCCTCACTGCTGTCCATTGGCTCTCCTGCCATCCATGGTGCAGCCAGAAGCACATGGAATAATTTGGTGAATGTGCAGTGAGGACTAAGCTGAAAACTGTTGCTTCTTCATCAACAAAGAATGGTGGTGTTACAGGAAGGAAAAATACTGGGACTCCAGAGCTGGAGTTTCCATTCTCCGCCGTGCCCTGTACTTCTTATTTGACCTGTGTACCTGGTTTCTCAGTATGTAAAATTGGCACAGCATATTTACAGTCTGTCCTGAGACTTTTCTGGTATTTGCAAGTTACCTTAACAACTCTGAGCAGAAGGAAACTGGATGACCTCCGGTGGTCCCTTCCAGCATCACCCATTTCGTGATCCTGTGAAACACAGGGCTGCTCTCCTTCACTTGAAATCTAAAACTGCCTCCCTGGTGGTGGTGCTTTAATGTCTGCATTGGCCTTGCTGCACTTTTTTTCCTTAATGAGAAACTTCTGCTTCTTCCCAGAGGGATATGGATACCCTGCATAGCAGAAAATGCTTCCTAGAGGCAAGCTGACTGTGCTATAACAATGGGTTGAGTACTAGACTTTCTAATAGATGTCCCATACAACAAATATTTTAAAAACTAGAGCAAGGCCTGGATTGATGTAATTTCATTTTAGATACCTAACTAAGGTAGTCAGGTTAGGAATGCAGATGGCCTTCTGTCCTTTCGTGTCAAATAAGTATCTCCAAAGGACACATTTGAAGCCATTAGAAGTCAATGGTTCAAAGGACTGATGTCTGTAGTCCAAACAGATGAATCTGGACCCAAATGTCCTAATGGAGCATCATCCTGGTCAGCAAAGAAACCTTCTTTTCATTAGAATCAGCATTTCTCTATTTAATTATCAGTCTCTTGAAAGGTACAAATTGCTGCTGTTTCTGGAGTCTTCTGCTTTCAGCTGAAAGCTTCTTTTAAGTAGGTGTGTGTCTGTGCTTCAAAGAATCTGATTGTCTTGATACAAAAATAGCGTGACATACAGCTTGACTGATAGAATAAAAATTACAGGTTTAGTTCTTGGACAGATAATTCAGTCTTATAATGTGAGGAGTGTTTTTCCCAGAGTGCAGGATCAGAAGCACAGTGAAAACAAAAACTAGAGTTCTTGCTCTTTAATATTCATAAATGATTTTTTAGTTCTTGCTTCAGTTTTTAAAGGGCATACATATTTAACATACAACGTGTCAGTATATCACCACTCCAAAGGGCGTTCATTTGCATAGGGAACATGCACTTTATTTAATCAAACATACACTTCTTGCACAGCAGAAAGGAAGAAAAGGCACTTTCCCAGATGAACAGACATCCCAGCAGGACTCCCAGCCCCTGTGACTCACAAAGTCACTGTGTGCAAGACATCCACCCCGAGGCCACTAAACAAACCCTGCACTTGCCAGGTACAGCAAGGAGGTGCTTTTTGAGGTGATCCCAGTTCAGGCTCTCCACAGCTTTGGCATCCTGAACAGCCCCTACCTGCTTGTTGGGGAATTGAAATCTTTGTCCTGGTGGACAAGCAGGTCAGGCTTCCACCGTGTCCCTGACCTACAGACAACAGCAGTGACAAATCCTGACAAATCTTGGCACCTGGAAGGTAATGTAGATGGTTTAGATGGAAGGAAACGTGGGTGGTTCAGGCCTCTCAAAGAAGAAGTACACAGGAGCAGCCTCCCAAAGGATGTGGGGAGTCCTCATCACTGGAGGTTTTCAAGATGCTGTTGGGCACTAGATCATCTCATTTAGGCTCCCTTTCCCATGAAAGGTTGGACCAGATGATCTTCAAAGGTCCCTTCCATGCTGAGCTGTCCCAGGATTCTGTGTCCTCAGGTCCTAGGAAGACAGCAGTATTCCCTAGTATTCCCTCTCACTTGCCTGAAGTTCTCTTAACAGCACAGCACATCCACCAGCCCGTTCTGAGCTCTTTGGTGGGAGGGAAATGTCAGGAGCACAAGTGATCTTCACACTAAGAATGCCAAAACACGAGTGTTTTCATGGCTTCTGAAGCAGCTTCACTTGAGGGGTGAGCAGGAGGGCAAAAACCCACAGGAAAGGTGTCCTGTAGCTGAGGGAAACATCCTCTGAAGAACTGTTCCTTCTCCGTGCA
This sequence comes from Buphagus erythrorhynchus, assembly GCA_013400855.1. Taxonomy (NCBI): domain Eukaryota; kingdom Metazoa; phylum Chordata; class Aves; order Passeriformes; family Sturnidae; genus Buphagus; species Buphagus erythrorhynchus. Next base: position 137,465 of record VZTT01075314.1, on the reverse strand, counting down.
CAGGAGCAGCACAATGGTTGTCACACCAGCCAGGTCAAGGTTTCTTGACTAGAATCTTGCTTCTTAAAAAAAGGCTTTAACAATTTCCATGAAAAAGGCACTTAAAGCTGCCTTCTTGACTTCATAAGCCCCTAGGGCAGAAGTCCAACCCACAGGAAGTCTGAAATTTCTGAGGTTGTGAAATATGATGGTAAAACTGCTAAAATGAATTGGTCACAAATATTTCTTCCCTGTTTTTTTTCCTAATCTCAGCAGCTGAGTGGAAAAGGTTCAGTTTTAGGTCCAGTTCCATCTGTAAATGGCTCCATTGAACTGTTGAGTTAAACTGAACCCAGTCTGGCTTCATTACCAGACTGCTTCTTGTACTGGAAGAGCAAAGAGATATATTTACCTTTGTACTGCTTTTAAATTAGAGTTTTACGTCTCCATGCAGCATTTTTGCCTTCCTGCCTGACAGCTGCCATGCCTTACTCTACTAAATCACTATCCCACTATTTGCTTTTTCACTGTAAATCACCTTGAGAGACTTGGAGAGACGCTATATAAAACTAAATTGATTTGAAATGGCTCTTAAGACAGTCTCCATATGCCATTATAGTTTATATTTGGACTCAGCTGGGTACTAAAAATGTTACTGAACAGGATGTCTAATGTGTATTGTTATCCCCATTATAATACTTCACAGAATATGAAGAACAGCAACAGCATTAATTTTCTTATCTGAATTCGTGTCCAGTACCCTTTCCTGCAGGAAATGCACAGAATAAAGACCATGTTTGCACTTTCTTTGCTGCAAGAGGTTAGCTGGGCACAGCAATAACCTCCTTACTCCAGTCTAAGGCTACCAGTGGGGATTTCTGGTAAACAAAACGATGTCTTTGTTTTTATGAACAATTATAGGATAAGGAAGGGAGGATAAAGTCCCTTGAAAGGGACTCTGGCTGACCAGCACTGCCTGGCCTTACCCTTGTCTAATGACAAAAATGTGCCCTTCTCTCAAATCAGTTGTTTATGGAGAAGAAAACATCTCCATAAGATGGGTGAGATGAAATTAAAATTACACATGAGGCCTTCTGCTGGGCCAGGCCATGCAGCTGAGTCAGGCTCCTGCTCACAGACACCCCTCCCATCTCTGTGCACCATCAGAGCAGTTTCCTTTGATCTTGACAACAAGGACCTTTGCCTCTCTCCTTGAGACTTCTTCCCCTCCTTCCTATTTTTACCCCCAAAATAAATGCAAACTTCAGCACTTGTGCTTCTGAGTGAGTCATCTTTGCTGATCAGTGAAGCCCTTCCATCTCCCAGAAGGGAAGTTTCATCTATCATTTCTTAATGATTCTGCCTGGATCCTGCAGGTCACACCATACCAAGAATTGAATTCAAGTCCTGACACCTCTTTCTCTAACTGTTCAGTTTTACTAAATGCCTCCTAGGGAACATGCTATAATTAGCTTTTGGGATGGCCAGAACAAAAGTTGAATGCCACTCTGAGGGAAGCAGTGGAAGATAGAAACATTAAGCTTCTGTAAAGCAATCTGCAGAGTTTAATGTGAGACAGAGGCTCTGTGTTTTGGAAGGTGAGCCTTTAGGGACTGTTTTCTACATTGTTATCTTTCTTCTACAAATTCAGCTTATGTCACTTATATCCAGCAAGTCATCTCTGTCCCCTGTAAGCTTATTAGCTTGCTGATAAAAGGCCAACACAGTGTCTCTTTTCACTGGCTGCAGTGGATGGCCCCTTAAGGCTTGGTCTAAGAGTTATCTCCACAGCTAGTTTTCAAATTTTTCTAAACCCTCTGCATTTCATTAATGACCCAATTGAAGTAAGCAATGAATGAAGAGCCTGTCTGTCCACAGGGTGTTCCATGGGCTCGGGATGGGCTGCAATTATTTACTTGCTCAAAGTGTTATTCACTGCATCCTTTGGGCTCCTATTAGGAGACTTTTCAGGATGCTAAATGCTTAAATAGAAATACTGGCATCGCTTGAGCCAGGAGAATTTTGCCATTTAATTAATTACCCTGGGACTTTGCCCTTTGCCTCAATGGATTTCTCATCTCCCCTTTCTATTGACTCCACTACTCTAGGAGCACCATTTTAGCCAGACATGATAGCATTACTTAGGCCTCTGCTTTGCAGCTTGCATAATCAATACATAATCCAGTCTCCAGAGAAATCAATGTATAATTCCTGTTGTTGTTGCAGAGACAGTGCGATCAATATCTCTGCTGATCACTGTGTCTGAGTCCAGGAAAGTACCTTCTCAGTGGGCTTTCTGAAAAAGCTCATCTTTCCAAAGTTCAGTTCTGGGAAAACATCTGAGTGGCAGAACGGCAGCTGTGTTACTCAAATTAATGCTTTCTAGTCAGAAATTATTTTAATAAACATTTGTCTGCCACTGAAGCTGAGCTGTAATGTAGGGTATCTGAAAAATCACAGTTTTGTCTTGATTAGGAGTCCCTTTGCTGTGGTCTCAGGCAAAAAGGCTTTTTTCTCATGGTTTGCTCGAGTCCTATTTCCTCATCCTTTACCCACTGTTTATAATCCAAATGTTAGTTAACTAAACACTTACTGAGGGCTTCTGTCTCTTGCAGTGGTGCCAAACTTGCAGGAGAGGCTGTGGAAACAACATGGAGCCTGCCCTGTCCTGATGATGCTGCCCCAGAATGGGTCCTTGGGTGGCCCTGTGTCCTGTCCTTTAGACTCATTTGCAGTGCCTTTGCTCAGACTGGTAGCAGGTCTGGGCTGGAATCATTAACTGCACTGGTTTTGTGCTCCTCAGAGCTATTGAGGCTCTGCTTCTCTTTCCCTGTTTTTCCTGAGAGGTTACACTCCCCAGTGCACATGCCTCGTAGCTGTTTGTCATTTTTGGTCAGGAAAAGCATTGGGATGCCTTGGCCATTGGGCAAAATCCTTCTGGCTTCCCTGTGTTTGCTGGAATTACTCTGGCTTGACCCTTTGGAAAATGGAAACTCGTTTCCACTAATGGATGTCAACCGCACATGTAAACCTGGCTTCCATCTGTGTGTGAGGCAGGGCAGGCCCCCCAGGCTGCTCCAGAGAACAGCCAGCCCATCCAAAAGGGCTCTGCAAACAAAGAGCAGATCTGCTCAGCATTATCTGCCAACAGGAAGGCTGTATTTGCCTGCCCTTGGCTAATGAATATGCTAATTAGAGTTTCCTCCCCCCCGTTTCAGGGGTCATCTTTTCCCTATCCCCTCTGCATGCCCCTCATGATTTATATTAGGTTTGTGTGGGTTATCCAGTGGCCAGGGAAGTTAATTCTGAAAGACTTTCAGGTCCATTCAGCTTTCCCAGAAACAGCTTCTTCTGCCTGAAAATTTTGCTCACATGGGAAAAAAGGAATCAGCCTTTTCCAGCTGTCTGGAACACTGACTTGCAAAACATCCAGAAATCTGGAGGAGATAGCTTTTGTGTGTTTGCACAGAAGGACATTAAAATAGACCTCTGGTGAATCCAGCCTCTTGCATTCCCAGCACTCAGCCTTGGAGGCATCTGGATTGGAGAGATGAGATGACTCTTTCTGCCCACTGGCTACAGGGAACCTGGGGAGATTCTGAGTGTCTCAGCTTTTAGATGATTAAAGTCTGATGAGGTGAATTCCATGCTAGGTGTAATGCAGAATACATTAAATTGCCTTGCATGGCATACCCACACAGGTTTCTGTGCACAATTTCTCAATAGCTCAGGAGTCCTTTGAAGACCTGACCTCCACAGCCCTTCCATTCCTCCACTTGCTGCAACTTTGCTGGTTGGTTCAGTTTCAGATTTCTGAAACTAAAAGCATAATGGATCAACTAATGTCTCCCTGAGCTCAGGATTCCCTGTGCTAAACTCAGAAGCAGTAAGGCAACCCATGCTTGATCCCAGCAAAGAAGAGAATGAAGAGGCACATGGTGAGAATGGAAGTTAATGATAGCTTACTTCTCACCTGATTCCCCTGTAATGGGAAATTAAGATTATGGAAAAACATCTGGAGACTTCACCATCAGAGTAGCTTCACAAGAACTGGGCCAGGGAAATTCTGATGAGATGCCTGAGGCTGACACCTTTGGCTGGGATGATGCAACTAGAAGAATCAGTAAGCTGGTAGAGCATGCTATTTTAACTTGGAACCAGGAATCACAGGGGTTTAAATTTCACATAAAAAAATTTTATTTCATTTCCTTGAAATATTGCTAGATAAGTGTAAAAAGTGAGATTGTTTTTTAAGTTCATTTTTTACAAATTGATTTCGAAATAATCAGAATATTTAAGTTATGGATATGTGACACTTCAAGCTATTCCTGTTTAATATCTTTCCCCAGTAATCCAACAACACTGAAAAAAGTAATTCATCCTGCTTGCCAAGCTTTAGCTTGTATGCTAATTTACTTTTTTATAACCAAGTCAGACTCTGACCTGAGTCAAAAATCAAGCATGTAGCAAGAGTATTATCCTTGCACTGATGTTGTTTGTCCAACAAGCAAAAGGGAGGAAGAGTGGAATGTGCCACTGCAAACAGCATGTCATTCCCTACAATAAATGTCTTCCCTCTCAGCTCTTTGCAGATGGCTGTTACCATATGATTGCTAATGGATTGTGTGATCCAGGTGATGTGGGAATGCCCTGTTTCCAGCAGTGATTTTGTTTGCCTTCTTGGGTGTTTCCAGTCTTTTTATGAGTGAGCCACTGGTCCCTGCCTGATGTTTGTTTAATTAGCTTCCTAATTATTTTCAAGACCTTCCCGGACTCTCTTTTGGATTTTCATTTTTTCATTCAAATGTTTCCCCAGGATTTTGACCTGCTAATGGAAAAAGATGAAGGCAAATTCTGTAGAATTCCCCCTGCAAGTGATGGCAGAACAGCCCTTGAGTGGAGCTCAGTGTGGATCAGGCTTGAGCTTGCAAGGGAAGGGTTACTCCTGTTTGCAGCCTTGTGTCTCAGGAGTGAATTCAAGCAGGGATCTGTTTGTTATCCTGCAAGAAAGCCATTCACTAACGTTTAGGTTGTAAATGAGTGTTTATGTGTTTAGGGGTTGTTGGTTTTTTTGAGTTTTTTTTTTGAATGGAAAAAATGACATCTGGTTTACCAGAGGAAGCCAAGCTATGACTATTGCAACATAAGGTTGCTTGCTAATGTTTAGGCCATCCATCAGTGCAGGAGGATTTTAAAAGGTAGGAAGATCCTGATAAGAGGCTGGACACTGGATGTTATCCAAACCTATTAAGCACATGTGACAAGAGAAAAAAACTTCCTGAGAAGAGAAGCTTTCAGAATTGTCCTATTTGCTGCTAGTAATAGTGGGAATACATTGTTCTCCTTTATCAAATATCTGGCTGCTTGTAGCAATGCTCTATAGCCATGGCTCCATTGGGGTGCCAACAAAAGTGGTTCTGTGACACTCCAGAGGATTGTGAGCAGCCTCACTGTGGGGTGGACAGAATATCCTGCTTCATATAAACCTTCTCTGTTCCTTATGCTGCCCTCCTCATCCTGCTGACAGCTACAGGTACAGGTTATTTCATCTGTTTTCATCCTTTAATCTGGGTGCAAAATGCTTTTAAGGCAGAAAAAGGGCAATAAGTGAAACAAAACTTTCCCTTCCCCTGCTTTAAAAGCAAGTTTATTTAAAACAATTTCAGCTGGCTGGTTTATGAGCACCCCTCCACCAATAAACCTATTGTCTACAGAAAGGAGGAAAAATGTGTTTCTCTGGTGAAGAAACCTCTATGAGCATGTTTCTAAAGAATCATTTTAAAGTATGGGTAGGGAAGGACCAGGGTTTGAAGATCCAGAAAAATATCCTGCCAAGCACTTCTTGTGAGGCCAAATTTCTCACTAATTGAAGTCAAAAGCATATCTTCTGTGCTGACCAGTTTAGATTCTTAAAATAAGCTGTACCAAAAACCCTGTAGCTGGTTGGGATTGCGGTGAGCATTTCTGTTTAATTGAAGAGTATGAAGTCTGCAGCTGATTCACTGGACTTGCAAAAGGAGATGATGAAGCAACTACATCTTGTCTCATGGGACAATTTGTTATTTCCAAGTTACTTTCTATGGGGCTTTGGGTGTTTAAGGTCTGGTCACTGATAGGAGCCAGGAAGAATTTTCTCTTTCTTGAGCCTAGGCAGTCTTTTCCTTTGTTGCTCCGAAACTCCTGTTGTGGTTATGCCCCCAGATTTCTCTGAATCAAACAAGTCAACATTCCAAGGAAACCACACTGGACTGAAAAGCTGTATGTAGGAAACATGTTGACTCACACCATTTGCATGGCAGTTGCTTGTTTGCCACTATCGGGAGCAGAAATGCGGTTTCGAGAAAGGAACAGCTACAAAAATGTCTGCTGAGAAGAGGAAAAACAAGGTACAGCCAGATAGCAGGCCCTGTTGCTGACTTACAGGAGAGCCAAAAAATAATTCATATCCTTCCTATGCACTTGTCAGAAAGGGAGCCTCAGAGGCTGCTGTTTTTCCAAGGAAGGGCAGGGTTCTAGACTACAGCTTGTATCCCAGCACCAAAGAGGAGGAATGCTGGAAACCCAGGGGGGAACTCGTCCATTTGCTGCTGCTGGGCTTGCTGAGGCACCAGAGGTGCCCCAAGGAGTCCAGGGCAGGTGGGGGAGCCTGAAGCTACTCCAGATCTACCACCAGAACTGAGGTGGTAGCGTGGCCCTTTGTGTAGTATGAGTACAACCCCTCCAGGCTGGAACATCTCAGCTGCTTGCTGAGGGCTCTGCTGTCTCCAGTCATTGTATTTTTCTGTGTGTCAACATGTGTTTTGATAGTTTAGTAGCATATGAGGGAAAACAGATTTGTCATGACTCCAGATCAGCTTGCAGCTACAAAACAAACCCCACAGCTGACAGACACGGATTATTTGCTTCACTCAAGATACAGCAAGTGATCCTGCCCTGGGTATTAGGATTGGGCTCAGTATTTTCTCTGCCATTGACCCTCTCTGTAATCCTGGATGAGGTATTTAATATCTTTGGCCCCTGCTCCCACTCCCAGGGCTGGTGAGATTGGTTTGCTTTAGAAGTTCTGGCCCTCATGACGTGTCTGTAGTGCCCCATTCTTAGGTGTCATGTCTGTACACTGTTGTAATAGATAAATTGCTACTAATAACACAGCTGCCTTCCATGCTCCCCATCCACCTCACTGTCAACTCCTACATCTGTCATCTCAAAGCAAATATCCTAGAATTATGGAGCCTTTTGCTTTACTGGTTCACCTCATACAGACCCAAATGACTGTGGCAAGGGGGAAAAAAAAGTAAAAAGAAAATGCAGCAGTTGATTAGTTAAAGTGTTGCAGCTGCTCCTGATGTAGAATTGGCTGCTTACTACACACAGAGCTCAAACTGAACAGATAAGATCAGACACAGGGAAAGGCAAAGGAATGTTCCAACATTTCTGTGCGTTAACACCAAGAGGCATCAGGAGACTGCGTGTGCTGTGACAGTGCTGGGCTCCCTTCCCTCACCAGGAATGCCCAGCCTTGATTTCCCAACACCCAAATACAACCAAGACATTCCGTCTCCTCATCCTCTGAATTTCCTGATAGGACACAGTGATCTTAGAAGTCTTTCCCAGCCTACAGGATTTTGGATTCCCCCTGTCAGCCCCTTCACACTTTCCCTCAGTCAGTCCCTGGCTGCATGGCTGGAACTTCCCTGGCTGCAGCTTAGACTGCTGGATGAAGCCAGAATTTCCAGGATTTTGTGTATGAACTCTTCTTGTCTGATCATGCATCATCTCACACAAAAAGTTCATTTTAGCCTGTTTCTGTCATAGTTTTGAGGTCTCTACTAGTAGCAATTCTGTGTGGAGATTTTCAAACAGATTATATGTGGAACATTGCTGTCAACATCTGAAAACACACATATCATGAAGACAAATGCTTGGAAGCAGAGGCAGCTCAAGAAAAGTTACAGCTTGAACTTTTGTCCATTGACTGAAACATTTTTAATTATTTTAAGCCAGTTTGTTGTGGAATGTTTTCATAACCTGAAACATAACATATGCTGCACGTTATTTATTTTACGCAAGTGACTTTGAAAATAACTCATCGTGTTTCAGTATCAGCTGCATGCCTGAAACTTGCCAGGAAAGCAGTTGTGTTTGTGACAGAAGTTTGCATGAGGTCTATTCAATCTAAAGAGTGTGGAATCTTTCTGGTTCATATAGTTTCTGTAGTGATGAAGAGTTGTGCTGTAAGACACCCTGATGACTCACATCCACTGGCAGGAGCTGGTATGAAATGAAAGCCTGCACTTCTAGGTTTCTATTCTTTATTCACTAATTGCAAGAGACAATTGGACTGATTTGAGGAATCTGAGCTTCTCTAGCTTTCATTTATCTCAGTGCAACTTCTTTGATTTCAGTCACAGGTGATGATCAAGTCTTCTGCAAAACACATCTCTTAACCTCCTGTTCACTGTTCTGTAAAATATTGTGAGATTGCCACCTAGCTCATGAAGACTTAATCCTGCAATGAAGCTTTAATATTTTGAGGTTCTTAGATGAAAGTCATTGTGTAAGGATGAAGAATTACCTCCAAACTACGGACCTGCTCTGTTTTTCACAAGTCAGTCTGGCCAAACTCAATGCTTTCCCTTTTTCTGGTCTGAAGTTCAGGGATCTGCAAGCCATGTCATTTATTTTTTTAGGAGACAGTGATGATTGAGACAAGTCTTTGAAGCAGGGCTGTTAATTTGCAAAGAAGATTCTTATTCCTTTACTCAGAGCTACAGGTTTCCTTTGCTGAGCACTCAGCAAACAAACTCCCTTCCTCATCCGTTCTCATGGCCATGCCATGTGCCTGTGCTTTATGAAGCCCAGTGTTTTTCAAAATCATTGGTACAAAGGACTGGGAAAGGGCTCAAGAGCCTCTTGCATTGAACAGAGATCAAATACACTTAGATGATCAACAGATGTCTGAGTGCCCTTGGAGGTCTTTCAGACCTCTGAGAACAGATTCCACAATATTCATAGGCCTGTTCTTCTGCTTCCCTGTGTGAAAAATTTGAATAAAAAGCCTTCATATCCAATTAAGTGGATTTCTTCACATCATTCCCCTAGAGCAGAGCAGAATATGCAGAATAATTGATCCCTGCCCTCTTTATTAAAAACATTTCTATATTAAAAGACCTTTATCAAGTTTCACCCATGCTTTTCCAGACTAAACAGATCTAGTTCCTCGGTGCTTTCCTTTGAGCTTTTTTTCCTAAGCATGTTTCCCAACACTCCAGGCACTTGGTGCTCTTGTCAGCTCTCCATAGGTTTCTCAAATGATGGTGACCCCAGCTGGACACATCTTTAGCTGGAGCCTCAGCACATCCCTCTCAGTCCACTTTGTCATTTGGGCACTTTTCCCATGGAAACAGCAGCATTGAATACAATGAACCAGCTCTGCCCATGCAGGTTTGTGTTGTGTTTGTCTGCTCTGGGCCCTGGGAATAACTGGGGACACCTGCTTCTCACCTCACTCCATTCCAGAAGTGTGAACCCCAGCTGCTGGGCTGCCTGGAAAAGGCTTCTGTTCCTTGGAAGTGCCAATCTCTGCTTGCTGGCTGCCTGCTTTCACTCCCACAGGCTTGGAGGCAACACCTGTAGCACACCACGTCTTGTCTGAGCACAGTGAAGTTTGGAAGTTATAAGAAAAGCCAGAACAAATAACACATCTTCATGAAAATGTAAAAGAGAAGGTCTTCTGAATGCCTCCCTTGGTACTGCCAGCACTTCAGCTTGTTTGATAAAGAATTTGATTTGCTGATAGGTCAACAAAAGGTCAGATGTCTCCCACACAGCCGCAGGGGAAACACTGAGAGATGCTGTGAGTCCCATGGCAGACACAGAGATGGCTTTAGGAGAAGGGTTTTTGATGGCTGTCCTGTTCAGTGAACTCAGCAAAGACTGGGTCTTGGAGGTCTGAGAGAAATAGCCTGTAGCAAAACTTACAGAGCTGTCAGAAAAGGAGAGGCCACGTTTTAAAGTGCAGTGATGCAACATGACATCGAAAATGACAGATAATGGGGAGTCACACAGCCTGGAAGCTTTCATCTGATGTGAATCAGACTTTGCTGCTCTTCAGTACTTCAGTGGGATGCCAGGCCATGGGCAGCACCAGACACTGCTGCTGGACAGGACTCTGCTGGCATCCAGACTTTTTGTGGACATGAACACAACTAACCCTGAGCAAGTGTGAGGCATATCAGCTGTTCTCATGCCATTTACAGAAAGGGAAGAGCATCTGAGAGGAACTCTTTTGTCTTATAAAGACAGAAAAAATAAGATTTGGAAGTGGAGACTTTTCCCAGGGTGGGCTAATGGCACTCAGAAGGAACTGAATATCCATTTCTTGTTTCTCAAATAACCACTAACACAATTCCTAGTTGCATTCTTTTCTTAAAAATTAAATGGGAGAGTATCATAAAACTGAGGTATTGATAGACCAGCAAAATATTTGTACAGAGGTTTTCAGTTTCTGGCCATAAAAGAGAAGGTACAGTGGGTAGGAGAATTTGGTTAAAACCTGGTAAAAGTAGTGTGGACTTTTGGACTATTATTAAAATGTCTGATAAATAAGGATAATATGATGAGAGAAAATTTTTTTGTAGGACCAAATTAAGCACATCTTGTGCTGCCATGAATTTAGTTTCAGTTCCATCAGCTTTGCCCTAGTGTTAATCAGTGGATTTGACTGGCATAATTTCTGATTACATTATTGTAAGTGAGATCGAGAGTCTCTTTCTTTGCATTCAGGAAACAGAATAGCCATTAAGGGAAATATGGAACTATACTTGTTATAACTCCCCAGTGTTTTGTTTTGAATGCAAGAAAGTGTAACTGGTTTCTGCAGGTGTTTCTGAAGAGTTAGCAGAATATTCTTTGTCACAAGCCCAGATGTAATGATCTTAATCACAGTGTATAGCTCTCCTAGCTGCCACAGGACATTTAATATGTTGGAAAAGGTGTCTCTGTTCCCTTGTAAAAGCCAAATTTGCTTTTACAGCCATTGCCCATAATGCAGCAGGAGAATGGTGTTAATAACCATTTCATTGTGGCTGCAGGAATCTTCTGCACCCCTCCAGGGAGCTTTTTCATCTGTAAATGGCCAAAGTGTTACCTTTGGAAGCTTTCCCTCTTGGGATCCAAATGCTTCCTTGCACGCATAACCTGTGCTACCTAATTGTTCTCCAGGGCAGCAAAAGTAGGTTGGTGGGTTGGGTTTTGGTTTGTAATTGTTTCTGGCTTTGTTTGAACTTCTGAAGGCTGTGGGTATGCACAGTATTCACACAGGGAAAGTGGCAGCCATGGCTGTTTAATGGGAGCAGTGGGAGCTGTGGAGTCTCCAGGAGATTCTCAGGAAGGATCACACAAAAGCTCCCTGGAGCTGTAGGCAGAGTTGGAAAGGCTTGGGGATGTTCCTCCCAGGCATGTGGTGCCCTGAGCTCTGTGAAGGGCTGTAGAATGACACAAAATGTTTTGCTGGGTCTACAGGTCATTTGGAAATTATCAGCTTTTGGGAAAAAAACCAACTCTCTTCCTTGTTACAGAAAATGGAGTGGTGTAGGGAAGTGTTTGCACTGCACTCTAAGGCTCTAGTCCATGCACAGGATTTCAGTGTGTTCATGTCTTTGCCTCCCTTGATATTGCTACCTTGCTCTCAGTTTATGCAGAGGAAGTAAAGACTCAGAGGTCAGCAATGAGTGGTTTTGAAAAACCAAGTGGTGACTGTATCTCCCACAAACTTGAGAGAGGAATCACAGTTTGTGTCATTTTAAAATACTTCCCACATTGTCTTACTTACTATTTCTTTTGCTCATTCTTCCCCCCTTTCACTACAAGAATTTAATTTCCTCTTTATGAATAAAAGTTAGCTGATGCTTATAATTTATTTTTTAAATGTACTTTGATCTCAGACAAAGTTTGATGGAATTAGTACTCTAGTAATGTGTCATGGGCATGATCTTCAACACTAACCTCAAGGCAGTTTACCTTCCTCTGGGAAATTAATTCCCAATGGGAGATGAAGTTGCCTGGCATGAGTAAGAATCAGGTCACTTGGTCTAAATGACTAATGATGCAGTTTAGTACTTAGCTTTTGGATTCCAGTTTTGACCTCTAAATGCAGAACAAGTTCCAGATGTAGTCAGTAGTAACTTCAGCAAGAGGCCCCAATATGGATTTTACTGAAGTGCTGCTCCATTCACATCAAAAGACACTCCTGGTCCACAGCAGTGCCAAAACTGTGGAGTTCAGTGGTGTTCCTGTTCTCTGTAAATCAGAGAGATGATCACCTAGAACCAGGGCTCGGACCACTGGATTCACACACCACCTACCAACTTTGGGCTACCAGAGAGCATTTGTGTGCAAATGTGTATCCACTAAGTACATAAATTGTAAATTGAAGGTATTCATTCATCTCGTTTCTAGCCAAAATCAATTGAATTACTGCTAATCATTAGGCTTTTGTTCATATCTGAATATTGCTTTAAAAACCTTTGGTTTAATCAGCTTCTCTATCTTTTCCCCCAATAGTTTCAGTACTGTAGGACTGGAAAACAGAAATTCTGAGGCTCTTTTGTAGTTCTTTCATTGCTTCCCTCTTGCCTCTACTTACTCTCTTGAACCAAAACTGGGACTTAGATTTCCTTGTGGGCATGTATTGTTACCTCAGTGGTCAATCAAGCTGAGAAAATCTGGTTTTGTCTCAGTCTCTCTCTTTTAGATGATAACATGAGGGGCTTATATACCTCTCAAGAAACCATGAGACTTCTTAATTATTAGTAATCTACTTTGTCTGTGATTAAAAGTGGGTGTTCCCTAGATATCTTTTGCTGAGGAAATGGAGGAATATACTGAGGAGATGAGGAAACATTTCAGTGAGGTCAGAGGTGTCCCCAGCACGTTCTGCAGATTGTCTGTCAAGGCTGAGCAGTGAGAGTGCATTGCACAGCATGCACAGACAGTTCTGTAAACCATGTTCCTATTTAAAAACATTCAAGTGGAACAAACTTACTTTTTCATGTCACAACCAGGATCATATTCACATTTCAGCAGTGGGAAGGAAAAGATAAAAGACTTAATTCAGCTCTCAACATGCTGGAGATTTTCTGTGGCTCCACCTCTGCCCTTCTTCTGTCCTCATTCCCAGTGTTTTTGAACTCTGCCTGAAATGCATTTCAGTGCTTGCCAAGATATCTCTAACTAGGGGTGAGTTAATGAGAACATCTGGCCAGGAATGAGGGATGATGCTCTGTGACCTACCCACTCAGCACATCTGGTTGTGGGCATGGACAGGGAACCTTACTGAGCATTAAGGCTTCTGCAAGAAAAGAGGATTTTATCATCTCTGGCTGGGTTTATTGAAAATACCCAAGTCCAACTGGTTGTATAAAGGGACGTTCATGTACATGGGAGAAATGCCTATAAATAGGTGTGCACACACACAAATATATACTTTGTAATATAATTACAGCATACAGTCAATGTGTAAGAATGTGGACTGCCTAAAAAGCTGTCTTTTCAGATAATTAGTCCCAAAAATCCTAAACTGGTTAACCATCAAGGCATATTGCAAGAGACCTCTCTGGTAAGGGCTTTTTGCAGGGTTGAATTTACATTCTCTCCAAAGGGAGGAGAGGATGAAAAGAGTTTATGTGGTTGGTTGGCAAAGTTCCTTTTTGAAATTATTATTTTAAAGATGCTGAATTATTTTTGTCTTTCTAAGGATAAACTAAGGTGTCCAGATACTTTTGTGAACTTCTTTTTATATATAGATAGATGTAGATCTATATCAACAAGTACCGATGTTCTGCTCCTATTTTGCTTTGCTGTTTAAGAAAAAAAAAAAAAAAGAAAAAAATAGATGGATTTTTCAGACAGCACAATGAATCACCCATGAAGTGAAAACACTGGGCAAATTCTCTTTTGTTTAATAGAATGGCCTGTGCACAGTTCAGGCCAGCACATTTTTCATGGGATGCAAGGGAGCAGTTCAAAGAATTGGCAAGGAGTGGGTCCTGCATATTCATGAGGCTGGGCAAGGAGGTGAAGGTACAGGAGAAGGCAGAAAAGCAATGTGAGGATAGAGTGGAATGTGGAGCGAGTTGCCACGGTATCCTATTTTACTGCTCTTTGACGTAAAGCTCCTTTGCTTTTACACAACCGCTGGAATTGAATGGAAGCAGCTCAGGGGCATAAATAATGAATGTGCCTCTCACACGTTGAGAGAGGAGAACCTGCACCTCGTCAGAGTTAATGTGCCCTGCTCTTCTCTCCCCAGTCTCCAGCCTATGTTCCCGAAGTCAGTCAAGAGCTGATCCAGCAGACAGAGGAGAAACTCGAAAACAGCCCCTGCAAAGAGCTGTTCTCTCCCTGCACAAAGTAAGTATAACACGACACCCGAAAATCACAGCTCAGCTCGTCGGGAATGTGCCAGGTAGAGAGAGAAATTTCAGTCTGAACCTGAGGCAGGTATCCCTGCTCACAATCCTAGAGGCAGAGCTGACCAGCAGTGAAGTCACTTCACCTAATATAATAAATATTTCCATGCCATTATATACGCTGCACACAGGCACTTACTGTTTCAGGTATTTGACAGAGTGTCCTAGCCAAGCAAGCCAGCCGTGGATTTCATGCTGTGTGAAAAGAGCTGCAATGATAATGTATCCAAAGAAAACATCTCTGTTTCAAAGTGAATAAAAATTAAGTGGCTATACAGTCCATTTAGACAGAGGAATGTGCAAACTTGCTCCGCATGGCTTTTCCAGAAAATCTTCACCAGGAGAACGGGGTTTTTTTAATGCTTTCTGTCTGCCTGTGCTGCTCAAACGAACGTGCATTATTCCAGCCTTTGTCTGGGAAAAGGCTTATCAGTTTCTGCAGCGGTTTGTGCCATTGTGTGCTAAAGCTCCAGGTATGCAATCTGCATTTGCAAGCCCTGCCCCGAGCCCGTCCACGCCAGGAGATCATAAACCAATAAAAATATGAAAAGGAGGGATCATGGCACACGGGCCCGTGCGGTTCCTGGCTGAGCACGGGCTGTTTTCCCTGGGTGATGTAATGGGGATTTGTAAAATTTGCTCCGCTGTCATTCATTGTTTTGACTCATTTCATTGACCTTTTCTGGTTCCAGTTATTCTTTGCGTTGGTAGGAGCTGTGGGTTATTTCTGGCCCTCTCTTATGGCACAGGCAGCTTCCTTGCACTGGCCTGGTGTCCTGTGGAGATGCTCTGTGACTCGCACCAGTTGTGGGTGCCAGTCCCAGTGACAAAGGCAGAGCTGTGCTCCACACAAACCCCCCGGTGCCTGTTTCCAGCTCCCAAATCGGTTTGAAAGCTGACAGTTCCCTCCAAAATGCACTTTGTTGTTGCCAAAGAGGAGAACTAAAAAGCAAACAACTGCTGAAAGGCAGCTATTGTTCTTTTAAAATACGTGCAGCTTTTAATTAACTGAATGGAAAGGGCGAGCATTGGACACCACTTAATGCAGGCTCCTTCCTTCATCCAGCTGAAACTCAGGAGGGAGCCAGGTTTGGGACCTTGTTAATAAATATGCTGATCATTTCACACGGACTAAAATGAGGTCAAAAGGAAGTTTTAAGAACTTGCTGTTGGTATTTACTGGTACTGAATGATGTTAATTTTGGAAGGGTTCAGAGTCAGACCAGAAAAGGGAGACATACATGCAAATATGAAGGCTGCTGTCCTGGAGGAACAAGGATGGGATGAGTTTCATTCACATCTTCATAGATAAAAAGCAGTCTGCAAAAAAAATATGCATATAACTTAACTTCTGCTTTTACCTTTAATATTTTGACTGTCTGCTCCTGCCCTCCTCCAGCTTCACCTAGAATTCTGATGTTAAATTTGGACATCTGTTAAGCAAATTAAGACTTGCTTCTAATTTTATTTTGTAATCTTTAATCCATTAAGGGAAACTGCTATGATCTGTGTCCAGTCAAAGCTAATGTAGACAGCAATAATTAGACTTGTGCATACTGAACATGTGCAATTACCTGCCTTCTCCAAACTGATGGTGCAAGAATTACAAAAAAAAAAAATAAATAATGTAACAGCTGAGAAGTTCCAAAAATGCTAGCTCATGAACAGGGAGGAATAGACTGAGGAGACACATTACTCATGGTGATTTGTTTGCTCAGAGAACTGCTCTGGGGTAAGACATGGACTATCCATCCCCAGACTAGAGCAGTCATTCAGAGGGGATTTCCTCCTTCCAGCAAGATCTGGAAACGTGTCTGTACACCCTCAGACATGGACACAAACGTGTCTGTATACACCCAGACAGAAATGCTCATTTCTTTGGGCACTTTTCACCCAAACCCAATTCTGTCCTGCCAATGCTGCCAGCAGAGGTGGGTGCAGGAGCCCCAGTAAGCAAAGCAAGAACCAACACCAGCAGCTGTTAAACAGCATGACTACCTTCATTTCAGACAGCTCCCAGCTCAGCCCAAGTTTTCTTAGTTCCAAACCTTTGGCCTTTCTGACGGGATGCCTGATGTTCTCTGGCTGTTTGCTGCCAGCCACAAGCAACAGATTTCTTCTCACATTTGCAGACTGACCTTTTTATTCCTTTATTCCTTCCATTATGCAAAAGGCTGCAACCACTGCATGAGCCCCAAAATTCTTTTCTTGATCAAAAAGCAAATCCACATCCTTGTTGAGACTTTTCTTTCCTCAGTTTTACTCTACAAAGCACACAGCTGTTAGGAAATCCCCTTTGACTTTAGTCACATGTACTAATTCTTCTATATAGCAGGAATTGAAACTGATCTTTTTGCTCAAAATGACGCCTCTGATGGTCTCTCTTTGATAGAAATAGGCTTCAGCCAGAAATTTTCTATCCAGATGTAAACATCCCTCAAAGTTTAGGAGCTCAGTTCCTGAGGATGTAGTTTCAGTTTACTAACAGAAGCAAAGACCTTCACTGTCTAGAGGCTAACAACCTCTTTAAAAGTCCACTAAAGCCAGTGGGAGTTGCCCTGATAATTTTCAGCAAATGTCACCAGTATTCAGCTTGTATGAGGCCTCCTGTTATGAAATGTATCAAGCACATCACTTTATATTGAAACAGTGAACAAAATGAAGTACAAAATAAAGTAGAAATAACATAATCCTAACGTTAAAGAAGTCTGGATTTTTCTCCTCTTGTTTTGTTTCTTTTTTGCTCAAAGTTCAGGATTATAAAATGCTTATATATCCTTTTCATCTGAGATAGATCTGTCCTTGACCACCTCAGTGGGGAACCATTCCAAGAGTACCTAAACAGCATGTACTTCGACAGGTTTCTCCAGTGGAAGTGGTTGGAAAGGTAAGTGTCACAAGATTATTTTTTTTTAATAAAAATAAATAAAAAGGTTTATTTTTATTCCAAGAAAAGTCTGTAGAATATGCTCAAAATCTGAATGTTGAGATAATGTTTGCTTCTACAGCTCAAGTGTTCGACCATGTAATGGTCTTAAGTACATTAAACATATTGGGTATGATTAATGTACATTCAGCAGCTTCAGCTGTCTTTGTGTTTAGCTACCCTCTGAATGTGGTGACTTTTTGTCTGGACCAGCTGTCACTGTTATTAAATCACTCTAAAACAGAGAAAAAATGTGGCTTATAGCTCCTCTCACTGTATTTATTGGCTGGACATTCCTGAGCACATTTAATAACCAGGCAGCCTTAGTGGGTATTAATTTGCAAGGAAAGGGGCTTGTGCCTTCCCCTTGTCAGGCAGAGCTGCAGCAGACGGTCACTGCTGGGTGACAGTGACCTTGAGCTGAGAGAAGCCCCATTTTGCACAAATGGAATTTATGATGGTGGGTGAGCGAGGGCCGGATCCGTGAGCAGTGTGTGTCAGCAGGACACCTCAGATCAAAGGAGCTGTGCCAGTTCCTCTCCCTGGAAAGCTGCAAAGCTGCTGCTCGAGAGGGGTGGCCAGAGGGAAGAGCCATTTCATGCCAAGACATGCTCCACATGCCATCTTTACTGAGCCCAGCATTTACTCTTCCATTTCAATTAAAAAGCATTGGGTGATTCATCTCCAGCCAGGATCTTTCCTATCTGTTTTCACATTAGGGATAAGGAATTTTCTGCAATGCTTTGAGGATTTTTTTTTCCATTCCCCCAATAAGAGTGACAAGCTATTGGATATGCCTAGCTTAAGAAGCTGGGACAATTGTTTTTAAGATTAGCAAAAAGATGTTAGTAACATGGAGTGGTCAACAGCTCCTTCTGACAGCCTGCTGGCTCCAAAGGAGCAGTCACAGAGTCCATTTATTCCAGGGACATTGCTGAACATGTAGTTATCACTACTAATTGTTGCTTTTAACCCCAAAAGCATTTGCAGCAGCCTCATGGAATACTGAAAATAACGTATTTTCTTCCTCTGCTTTTTACTGTCTGCATACTATTCTTCCCCTACTTTGGAAAACAATAATGGGCATTAATAAAAGGATTTTACTTCAGCATTTATTCCATTGTCATCAACCTCATCATGCCTGTGGTGAGAACAGCCACGTTACTGTGCTCCCTCTGCAGGCTGGCTGCCAGCCAGAGGGGAGCAAGGATAGCAGGAATATTCACATCCACTGCTGGGATCCTTGAAAAACCCTGGTGGCTGGAAACAAAATGGGATCTCACTGAGCCTAGAATTCTTCTTCTTCTGTCATGTTATAAAACTTTTACAGTGGCAAAGTAAAAGTTGGATGTAGAGTTGGAGCCATTCTGGTGGAGCAGATTTTGTGGGGAGCCTGGAAGATTGTATGGGGGTCATGTCAAGTGATAGGGAGCACTCTGCCCTCAGGGACAGACTTATTTAACCTTAATTTAGCTCTTGCTCCCTTCTTGTCCGTGATGCTCCCCCAGGAAGAGGTAGCCCAGAGGGAATGGGCTGGCTTGGATCTTGTCCTCCTGCTCTCCCAGCCTGCAAATGTCACATAAATCCACCTCTCCTGCTCTCAGGATTGTTTTTGCCTTTGATTCATATAAGTTGCGTGTCTTGTTTAACAAACAGGAGTATTTTCTGGTAGTTTGAATTTCGGGTCTCTTTTTCTCATCTTGCTGGCCAAGTGAAGCAATGTGTTAGCCCATCCTATATGTCATGGGAATTAATATCTTACTGGAAGATCTCAGGCTTCCTCTTTGCTTATCAAAGGCCAAAGCTGTATAATGGAGATTCAGAACCCTCCTTGGTCCTAAGATGCTAGCAGAAATTATACTGATGACTCACTAATGTGTTGTATTTTATTACAGCTTAATATGTTGGAATTGAAAAGTTCAAGCCATACATAGTATTGAAGTAATGTAATTACATAATTATATATTATATTATATAATACAATTACCTTGGAATAATGAGATTATATAATATTTATCTATTTTGCTTCTCAAAAGTATGCTCTGAAATAAATAAATCACAGAGAGTGCATTAAACATAGTGTGGTGGGGGGTTTATTTATTTATTTATTTCCTTTTCTTCCAGGCAACCAGTAACAAAAAACACATTTCGGCAGTACAGGGTGCTGGGGAAAGGCGGCTTCGGGGAGGTGAGTAATTCTGAAACTTTTTGTTAAGAGTGTTTCTTACTTTTTAGACACCGCAGGTACAGGAGCCTGATGCGACAGAGGCTGATTGCCATTAATTGCTGACAGTTCTACTTAACCCCTCGAGACCCTATAATCTCAAAAGGACACTTTGGGGAGTTATTTTGCGTTCAGCTGTTGCGTCCGCAGTGGAATTGGGGTCACACCCTTTGTGTTTTCCTGGTGTCTGGAGGTGGCAGCAGAGGCAGGGGAGGTGCGGACGCAGAGATCACAATCCGCACAAAAGACAGAAGGAGGTGGGAGGGGAAGCAGGCGGAGGAAAGTGCAATAATTAAACCAATATTCCACAGCAGGTTTGGAAACAGCAGTCGGTCCCCCAGCTGCCCCGCCTAAGCCTGGCTCGCTAAGCCGCCGTCTCTGGCCTTAAAAGGACTAAACCCGAGGAGATGCTGAGGAGTAAAGCGCAGCCCAGGCACAGCAGCGCTTGATTCGAATTACCCGGCAATTGTTGTGCTCAATTCGCAGGTCTGCGCCTGCCAAGTGCGAGCCACGGGGAAGATGTACGCCTGCAAGAGATTAGAGAAGAAGAGGATAAAGAAGAGGAAAGGCGAATCCATGGCACTCAATGAAAAGCAGATTTTGGAAAAAGTCAATAGTCAGTTTGTAGTGAGTATTGGACTCCGTGGTTCCCCGCTCACCTGCTGGGCGCTGCTCTGGTTGAATCCAGTGCCTCCCCCATCTCCTGCTCCTGGAAAGGTGCCAGGAGCTGAATCCCTTTGCTTTGCACCTTAGCGCTGCTCCAGGTACCTCTGCTGAGTCTCACTTTAGTCTCTGGTCCGTGAGAAATGCAGCAGCCAAGGGGCCTGTGCCTGTAAAGCATGATGTGTTTTACAGCCTTGGTTTGTATCACAGCTGCATCAGGATGAGCTGTTTTATCCAGCATGATTACCTGAATTCCCAGGGTCCGGGAGAGAGGTGCTTGGAGGAGATTCAGCCCAAACAGATCAATGAGATTGGCTTGCAGAAGCATCTAAGCAGTGAGGTGGATCTGGTCAGCCTGATGCAGGGCTCTCCTGAGTCACACCAGCTCGTGTGCCTCCTTTAAAACTTGCTTTAGATTGAAAAAAAAAAAAGTTATCTCAGCATCTGCCATGTTCTTTATACTTATTTCAGGAAACACCGTATATAGAACACATGCAAAGTGTTGGTTCATATGTTTACTTGCTTCTGCCAGAGGATGGCACATATTTAAAGTGATGGGTGGGTTTTAGCTGGTCTGATTGTTCCTTGGGCACCCACCAGAGCTTCCCAGGGATGATGCTGACCTTCACATCTCTGTGATGGTCCATTTGATCACCCCAGGACTGGGATATCTGGGCCTTCCAGGGAACTCACTGAGATGCAAAAAGGTGCAGCAGGAGGTGTAGATTCCCTTGCTTACTAAGATTTCTCATACATGGGAAAATATGCCTGGAATTAGTATGTTTGTCCAGCCTCTAAAGCCATCTGAGCCTTGAGAATTTCTGGTGATAAATAAACTGGATTCCACAAATTAATCTGTAGAATCCTAACATCTGATTTTTCTGTACTTTTAAAATATATGTTTGCCATTGTAAGAAAGTCGATACCAAATTCAGTGAATGTATTTTTTTTCTTTTTCTGGAGAAAATCTTTAATGAAAAGCTAGCACTTCCTTCTTAGCAGCCATCTGAGCTGTCACAACTGTGCTGCAAATGTTTTTCTAGGTCAATTTAGCCTATGCCTATGAAACAAAGGATGCACTGTGTTTAGTTCTGACCATAATGAATGGAGGTGACCTGAAGTTTCATATCTACAACATGGGAAACCCAGGCTTCGAGGAGGAAAGAGCTTTGTTTTATGCAGCAGAGATTCTTTGTGGCTTGGAAGACCTACACAGAGAAAATACTGTGTACAGGTAAGCACTCTCTAGAATCTTAGGATGTCTTTTCTGGGTAGGAAAAGAATTGTCTGCTTCTTCCCTTGTTATTGTGGTGCTGTACAGCTGAGATGCTTTGGCTGAAATTTCGCAGAGCCCTGTATAAATACAACATGATACAGTAATCATGGAAGGAAGCAGTTGCTTCCCTAAATACATCCTGTCTAAATTATCCAGAACTAGCACAAAGCTCCCCAAACCCTACCTCAGCATGCACTGGGCAACATAAGAAAATTATGGAAGTTCCTTTAAAGGGATTTCATTAAGAAATTGAGTTCCTAGTTGGGATGAAATGGAGATCATTCCATCCAAGCCTCTATTTTAATTATTTAGGTTATATTGCATGAGGGGCTGCAGCACATCTGATGTGGCAAAACTTCTGTTGCAGAGGGCGTGCAATCCCAAGAGGGTGTCTGAGACAGAGAGCAGGGAATTCCACTGGTGTGAGTGTGATTAGCTAGATAAAATCATGGTGATCCTGGCGTGCCAGCCATGGAAGGGGGCCCATTCCCAGCCACACAGCAGAGGCATCCTGCTGGCAGCATCCCACCATCCATGGGTGCAGCCAGCGGGCACGGCGCTGCCCGGCGCCGCCGCTTCCACCAGGGCAGATCCCAAGTTCTCAGCTTCCAGTTTGGCTTCCAGCTCTACACAAGCACTTTTCCAGGGCAGGCTGGATAAGCAAGCAGATTGCAGACAGCGTTCTTGTGACTCCACGAGGATTTATTTTTTTTAATCAGCAGCCACTGTAGTTGTAAACAACGGTTCATGTTTGTCTTCATCATCCCCGCTTGTGAAATCATCGTTGCTGGCATTCACAGCAGAAGAGGGCCTGTAAATTGATGAAAGAACTTCCAAGGACAATGATTAATAGACAATAAGATGCTATTTTTAAAAGCCAAGCCACGCTTTAAATCATTTGATATGCCTGTGTGTAATACATAGGGTGCATGTATGCGTAGAAATTGCAATATTGTTGTTCCTTGGAGATCTCTAACAAAGTGAACTTGGTTGCCTTGCATCTTGCTAGCTGGCACACAGAGGGCAGACAGATAACATGCTGGTTTAGTTGGTGCTCACCCAAGAAGGAGGTTTTTTCTTTCCCCAAGGAACAAAATGGTACTAGGTGTTTAATGTCAACTGAAAAATCAAATTGTAAGTGAAGTGTCTGGCTTCCTTTTCCCTTAGAAAACCTCCTACCACATTTTTCAAACATTTTAGGTCGTTGTATAGTGTTTCACAGTCATATTTTATTGAAAAAAATCGACAGGTGCATTCATAGCATGGCTGGTAAAATGCCTTACTAATGCCATTTTCTAATAGAAAAAATCAGATCTGGCCACCTAAAATTGTGTGTGGCTCTGAGAGAAATGGCACCTACTTCCTTAAGCAGGAGTTTTCATGCTACTATTAAAAGAGCTGCTACTTTACACCTCAGATGGCACATTCATTGTGGTGATGAATGATACCACATCCTTGTAGGTGACATTTTCTAGCAGTATTTCAGGAGCATCTGCAGACACCCCTCATTTGTAATAGTGCAGCACGGTGTGGGACCCGTGAGAAGTGCTATATGGGTCAATAAAATACAGCAGCTAAATGCTACCGCCTTCTCAAGGAGAATAATTCATCACAAAACACTTATTCTTCAGACTTAATTTCATTTTCTATAAACAAAATGCTCCTGAGTAAATCACAGCATTGGAAAATGCATGCCCATCTCCTGGGCTGCTGCTGACGCACGCTGCAGACGTGACCTGGGAGAACAACCAGGCTCAGAGTCAGATTTATCTCATTCAGAATTCCCTTGTCAAACAAGGCACTTGTGCAGCATTTCTCAACTGCCTCGTCTTAGTAAAGGTCAATGGGTTGGTTGTTCACCGAAAGCAAATGTAAAAAGCTGCTGGTTCTCCTCAAGTTATTTTTATATATATTATATTTTTATTTATATATAACTTCTCTTGTTTTATAGAAGTATTTTTAACGTATGTAATTTTTAAAAATGTATACTATAGCCATGCCTGGAAGCTCCAGCTAGCATCAGGTCCACATTGTCCCAGGCCTTGCACAAATACATGGTAAAGCCTTGTCCAGAGTGATTAATTGAGTTGTTTAGGCTGTCCTGCACAGCCAAACAATTGCCTTTTGAGCATGGGCACAGTGCCAGCAGTGGATGTTTCAGTATGTTTGGGCAAGGCTACTTTACAAATGGGAAGCTGAGCCTTTGGGAAGTAGCTTTACATGTCAGTGTGTCCACCAGGGAGTTTTATTCCTCCTAGACATTTCAGTCATGAACCCTTGGAAGTGCTGGCCATGCAAAGGAAGCCAGCCTTGATCCTGAGGAACCAGAAGTCTGAAAACAGGAATGACAACAGATGTCTGAGAGGGGAGGAAAGGTTCCTCTAATTGCCCTGAATCACAGAGAATTGTAAGGACTGAACTGGTGTTCTCAGAGTCCTCGTGGAGTCTCTCATTTTCTCATTCAAACACAACATTTCCCAAATTGCATGTAAGATTCTTATTGGCCCCCAGTTAGAGTTCGAAGTGGGACTAATAACGGCTGAGCAGAAGATGAAGTAACTGATGAAGGCTGAGTTCTTCAAGGCAATGATTCTTACAGGATTTAGAACACATTTTCAAAAATAAATAGATGATGCCCTTGACCGTGCTGCTCCAGCATTGGAAACCTTCTGCTGGTAGGCAGGGAAAGCCCACAGTGGTATGTTAAACAAAATCACTGCTTCTCCTCAGTATTCAGCTGCCCTTCACATATTTCAGCATTGTTTATTTGAAAAGTAGGCTTGGTACCTCTAGGCTCTGAGTGAGGTTTATCTTGGAGGTCAGGAAGGTCTGAAGCAAGAAGAGATTACACACAGCACTCTGTGTTTTGCTTGAAATCATAAATAAAAATAAGGCAAGTTTCAAAATTCCAGTCTTGGCATTGTCAAAACTATAAAATACCCCTCTCCGTGCATAGGAAAATTCGTGATACTGGAGTGGTCCAGCTTGAGAGGTGGGGTGTGCTCCTGCACAGGCTCTGTGCTCTGCCCTGTTCCCTGGTGCAAGGGTTTCTCTTGTACACACCCTCTCTTTGCCCTTTGCACAGAAATGCCTCTTGCTGGGAAGTTAACAGAACCAAGCTGGTTCACAGATGCAAGGGGACCTTACAAAAAGAAGAGGCCAAGCAGTGCTTGGATTTGCACCAGGCTAAGCACTGTCTCTAGATAAAAGCCAGGGCATGATGTGGTGAATAGAAGCAATGCTGTTTTCCCTGCCTCACCCAGCTGCTGGTGCCTAATCCAGGCTCCTGAGCCAGCACAGCCCAGTCCTGGGACACTTCTGGGACACTCCCTGCCCAGCATGGCCATCTCTGCCACCTCTGCTCCCATCTCCTGGGCTGGCTTCATTCCCACTCTGCACAGGCAGGATGGGAAGGAGCCTGCCTGGCTCCCACCCCAACAGCAGCCCAGGAATGGCAGCAGCTGCAGAGTGGAAAGGTTTGGAAAGGTTTGGAACACAGCCTTGGTCAAGGAGGGGACAGCGTGGCTGGGCTGGGAAGCATCTCAAAGCAGCAGCTGGTGGAGCAGATTTTGTGCAGACAAACCTTTCAGGAGAATGATCTGCCAAGGCTCTGCTAAATATATGAAAACTGAGATTATTTACTTCTGAAGTTTATATCTTGCACAAATTTTGGGATTTTATTTCTTTTTTTCAGGAACAGTAAAAGGCACATCTTTGACATCAGACTGACCACCTTGCCAATTTTCATGGTATTGCTCCAAACCACACAGACACTAGAGTTTCACAAATGTTTGTAAGAAGAATCTTATCTGGGCACAGCATTCTGCCCTCTGCCCTGCATTTTCCAAACTCAACAAAATTATTGCACATGTGTGCAAGTGCATGGACACACATTCACATATTTGATCTGACTCAGATGCCAGACATAGAAAATTTGAGCCCAACAGATTGCTATTTCCATTTTCACATGTAAATAAAGTGTTTTAAAACCTATTTTTTATTTTTTTTTTACCATAAGATTTTATAACAGAAAATATTACAGAGATTTTACAACACACAGGACTATAGGGGTTCGTTTACAGGGTGTACAGGACTAGATGGATGAGTCCATTATAGGGTAGTTTAGGAACTAAAAGCTTGGCTTAGTGAAAAATTGTAACTCCAGTTTAGAAAAAGACATATGGTTTCAGTCTATCTGTGAAGTGAGTTGTAAAAGGTTGTATTGGTTTCAGGAGTTCCTTGCTGTTTGAGTTGACACTCAACTGGTTTATTACAAGTAATAAATGCCCTCACGCAGTTGTATGGTTCTGTTATCAAAACCAGCTTCATACCCATAACTGCTATCTTTCATTTCCAGAGATCTGAAGCCAGAAAATATCCTGCTGGATGATTATGGTAAGTCCCTGAGGTTTACAGAGACACTTCCACAGTAAAGTAGATTAAGTTAGTTTTAGGATGCATTGCACAGAGACAAATAATGCTCTGCAGTGATTAAGAGGCTGAGCCCCCCCTGGAATTCCTGCCTTGGGGTGGGTGAGCTGCTGAGCTCGGTGCACAGATGAAGGGAGCAGCCGTGCCCTCAGCAGGGGCTGATCTCCAGAGCCCAGCATTGCTGGGGCCCTCTGCCTTCCCTTGCTGCTTTTCCATCTTTGTTGCAAGGCTGATGCAACACAAAGGGAGCTCTAATTTCTAAAGCTGTGCTTCCCTCTCCGTTTTTGAAAGTACTTTCCTGCTCTGCTGAGCCCAGTCTGGCTTTATGCAAACCCAGGTACCCGTTTGTTGCTGAGGGCAGTGATAATCAAATCTCATGCTGACCTGCAGACCAGATGTAGCCTCTTCAGCCACCAGAGTTACAGAATTGTGTCAGCCCATCCATCCTCTGCGACCAGTTCAAGATACTTCCCCACAGCATGCTTCTCTCTGCCCTTCTTCATGGGTTTTAAAATACCTAATACCAGTCCACTGCAGTCCACAGCGTTGCTGTTAACATTTATTTCACTGTGTTGTAGTGCCCTTAATAATTCCTCTTTTCCATATCAATGAAACTGCTCCAATTCAGTGATTCAGAGTACTCTTTCCTTAAAATGTCTGTGCAGTAAATTGCAGGAATATTTCAGTAATGACCACAGTTGTGAGTTTTGGACTCATTTAGGTCAGGTTATTATATCTGTGTTGTGTTATTTTGTTTCTTTTTTCTTTCCAGGCCATATTAGAATATCTGATTTGGGTCTAGCTGTTAAAATCCCCGAGGGTGAATCAATCCGTGGAAGAGTAGGAACAGTAGGGTACATGGGTAAGTCTTCCACAGCTCGTCTTTTGAAAATTTTTCTGAGATTACTTGAGTTTTAGAGTTATTTCTGCCAAGTAAGCTTAAGAAAAAGAATAAAAAAATATTCACATTCATCTGGGTCCATTTCCATGCAGCAACTCCCACAGAAATCCTGATAGTGAAAATCAGGAGAGGGTGAAAGGATGGATCTCTACAGCTCTCAGTGAGGCTGGTCTGTAACCTTAAATCAGCAAGGAAAATTGAAAGGGGAGACAGCAACTGGGATTCTAGTGATTTTAGTGTAGATTTATCTTAGAAGGGTTATGTGGCAAAATAAAAGTTTCTTTGTAGTTGCTGCTTTGTATAGGAGTTCCAATATATTTATATGGTTATGATGAAGTGGGTAAGTCCACACCTGTGCTCATCCTGAGCTTTCCTCTATGTGCAGGGGAGGCTGCACAAAAGATGAGTAGAGATTTGTACATTGGTGAAAAAAACCCAAAAACTACACTCCCTTATTTAACTAGATCTGTTTTCTAAACTCAGTGTAATTATTTTCATGCATTCCCTGGGTGGGCATATTTCTTGGAGTAAAAATTGCTTATGCTTATTTGACTGAATAGAAGCTAGCTAATGTGAGCCACTGTTGCACCATATGGAGGCTTTAATGAAAGCAAGCAAATCAGTTGTCATGTCTAAATTTTGTTATCCCAGTCTAAGTTTGCGTGCACACTAAGGCTCTGTGCTCGTGAGCACGTGCAGATGTGTGTTTGTACCCATGCCTGGAGGTGAGGGTGCCTGCAAGACAGTGGCTGTCTGCCCAAAAAGCATTGTCTGTGGTTGCAACACAAAGTTAATGGATTGGAGTTTCTTTAAAGGGGAAAAAGAAAAGCTGTGAATTGACCAAAGAGACAGAATTTTCTTTTGAAGAAATGTCACGGCTGTTTACAGGATGTGTGTTTGCATTTCATTTCTTCCCTAAATGGAGAAATCTGGAGGAACTCTTAAAATTAGGTTTCTGCTTAATATTTAGATGCAACTTCTTTCGTGATTTTTTTTTTAATTGGACTGAGTTGATAGAGAAGTCAGAAGACAGCATGCACAAGGCATGTGGCATGTAGAGAGAGCACCATGGCATGTAGCATGCTGCATTTCCTGCAATGCCCTCAGCTGCAACCAGGAGGTGTTTTTGTATTTTACCCACCATTCTCTGTGCATGTGTATTCAGTCACCAAAATGAAACTTCTAGGCATTTAAGTGTATTCAGCCACCAAAATGAAACTTCTAGGCATTTAAGTGCTTTGCCTATGTGAATAGCAACATTTCCACAAGGAAATCTCACTCTCCTCCACAGCTCCAGAGGTGTTGAACAACCAGAGATACACCCTCAGCCCTGACTACTGGGGGCTAGGCTGTCTCATTTATGAAATGATTGCTGGGCAATCGCCGTTCCGTGGAAGGAAAGAGAAGGTGAAGAGGGAAGAAGTGGACAGAAGAGTGCTGGAGACAGAGGAGGTGTACTCCCATAAGTTCTCTGAGGAGGCCAAGTCCATCTGTAAAATGGTAAGGGGCTGGAAAGCCCAGTGGGGCAGCTTCACTAACGAGCTGTGTCTGACACGGTCTGAGCAGGAACAGGGTGCCATAGAGGGGCTGCAGAAACAAGGACTAACCAAGCTCATCTGTGGATGGCATGATTGCACTTTATTCATTGAAATTGTGTTTATTTGGGCTTGTTTCTCCATGAGATTCATCACGGTCATCCTGAGCCCTCTCCAAAGTTTTATGGCCAAGGGAGCGGTATCTATTCTCATGAGACTTTGAAAGTTAGTTTGCAGTCAAGAATGCATTTCTGTCTTTTATAAGCTTGTAGAAAAAAATAAAAAGGACTTGATGATGCAAGAATCTGATTGTCTCCTGCAAGGAACTGCAAACCCCACGCTTCCATTGTCTTTGGTGAGAACTGGGGGTAAGCAGGACAAAGATTATGCAATGAAATATTGTGACGCTCAGATGTTGTCCCAGCCCATCTCACTAACTTTGTTAGCAGCTTTTCCCCCGGGGTGCCAGGGTATCCAGCTTTTCTTAATACTGTTGAGCTGTTCTTCAAAATGTTTTCTCACTCCTTCAGCTGGGAGTCATTTTCATAGCACAATAGCCATGTCTGACAATGGAAATCCTCAATTCCTCTGAGAAATCTCAAAGCTGTGTCTGAATTCATCAATGTCTTGTTGACATCCATCTTTAGAAGGCTGAATTGTAATTTGGAAAAGGATGTGGCCTTTTTCTGGGTGTTGTTTGCTAACGAGTGAAGACTCCTTTGGAGACAATGACCTATCTGTGTTTGCTGGTAGAGGGAGAACGAAGGGGAGGAAAGATCAGCAAATAGGTAGGGAGAGTTCCACCAGTGTCTTGTGCACCAGGCAAGTAAAGAGCACATCCACAGCACTCTGTTTGCTGCCTGCATGAAGAGACACTGAAGTCTCCTTGCAAAATAAGAATGGTAGCACTGCCAAGTATCATGCCTGGAAGTCATTAGCTCACAGTGCACCAAGTCATTCCTGAATCCTCAGGGTGGTAATTAGCTGACATCACTCTTGATAGATGCTCTGGGCCATTCGCTGCCCTTAATTGGTGATGCAGAGCCCCCAGTGCAGCTGACACAGGAGGATCTGGGGCAGCCTTGGCTCTCACAGGCCATCCCATGTGCCCCAGCAGGCTGCCTTCTCTCCTCAGGGAGCATCTCAGCTCTCACCAGGTGAGCAGCAGCATCTGCTGGAGTGGCAGAGAATTCGTGCGTGTCCTGCTGTTAATCTGAAGTGGAGATGTGGGATAAAAATTTTACCTTGCTGCTTGAGGCACAGAATCAGAATTGCTTGGGACCTTTAAAGATCACATAGTCCAACCTCCCTTTTCTGGCTGACATACCTGTAGAAGCCCTTCTTGTTACTCTTTATGTCCCTTGCATAACAGAATGAACATATACTTTGAAAATAACGATGAGAACTTAAAGCTGAGAAGAAATCAATGTAGCATTGATGGGATAGGGCTGTAGATGACCTACCACACTCCCAGGGGAGCAGACAGTCATCACACTGTAGTGGTCATTTTCATCTTCCTGCCATGGAGACACTGGTTTCAGGGAGTCATGACCTTAGGAGATCATCCAGTTCTTTCACTTGCCTCAGGGAAGTCTGGACTATATATAAATTATTCCTGAAAACTTCATTACTACTGCTTCCCTGTCCAGTCATGTGGCATGGTTATTGAGGTGGTTTGTACAAGCTATTAATAGATCCAAAGACAGCCTTTCCCTTTCTGAGCATTAATATCTTGAGGCAGGAAGAGTCTGAGTCCTGATACTGAGTGTGATGGCATTTGTGGTTTCCCATCCAAAAGTAATTTATTTTATCAAGTGATGTTTTTTAAAAAATCCATTATTCAAACATATTTTCTCAAATTCTTTTTGCTTTTTATATTGAAAGCCAGAACTTTGTTGCTTTGCATCAGCATCTTAACAAGGAAACAAAGGAGTAATAAAGTACCCATCATATCTGCAAAATGAAGCAAAACATTGCAATACATAAATTAAACTTGAGCCTTCTGGAAGATCCAACACAAAAGGCTTTCCCATAGTGGACTCTTCAGGGCAGGAGTGAGGAAATGTTTCCCACCATGTTGCCCAACCTTCTCTTCAGAGCTTCCTTCATGAGCTAAGAGCTTCACCACCAGAAAATACATTGCCTTTATTCATTTACTCATAGGAAAACCCTCTAGTGTCACCCCACGTCAACATTCCCCTCCTGGATGTTTGTGCCCTTTTGCATTTTTGCAGGCACATATCATTGCTCCCATTAATCATCATCCATCCCATATTTCCATGTTTCATTTTGTAAGTAATTTCTCATAAATCAGACCTCATTTTGGACTGAAACAGAGATGAATAACAAATAATTAGGAACAGGGGCAGCTGGCTTTCTGGGAAACTCCCCAACCCATAGTTCCCATATAACATAGCTGCTCCTGGTGTGTTTTTTCTGTGAAAAAATCCAGTCTTTCTAGGAAATGCTCCGTGTTTGTTGTTGTTATGCCTTGTACTTCATTAATGTACATGCATGTTTTCCCTGACAAGTGCAGTCATGCATCCAAAGATGTGACTTGAAGTTCATTCAAGTCAGCAGTGTTGGATGGGCCCACATTGCTGTGCTTCTCTGTCACTCTGTCAGTGCCCTGCTTGTCTGCATTTCCCACAGACTCATCTTCCCTGGTGCCTTTTATCCCTGCAGCTCCCGTTTTACCCTCCACAAGGGATCTCTGATGGGAGGCTGTAAAGGAGACAGAGCCAAACTCTTGGTTTGCTGTCCCCTAACAGGACAGGAAGCAAGGGAAACAAACTGAGGTACAGGAGCAGTTCAGTTCCCTCTGAACATTAGGAAGCATTTTTCCATGGTGAGGGTAGCCAAATAGTGGAACAGGTTGCCCAGAGAGGCTGTGTAGTCTCCACACTTGGAGATACCCAAAGCCCAACTGGACAAGGTCTGGAACAGCCTCTAGGAAAGAGGCTCTAGGAAAGAGTTTCTTCTAGGAAACTCTGCTCTGAGCAGAGAGATTGGACTAGACCATGTCCAGATGTGGCTTCCAGCCTCAGCTGTCCCATGTTTCTGATCTCCATTCCCTTTTCAAATTTCCCCCCCAAACAACTAATAGATAATGGGTTCTGTTTTCCTTAAAAGCAATTTTTTTCTGTTCCTCACTTACCATCAGGAGCTCTGTCATCATACAGCTACTCCTGCCTGCTGCCATCCCTCCTTTCTGCTTTCATCCCATGGAAATCAGCATTATGACATCTTAAAGTTTATCAGTGCCAAAGGGTAGCTGTTCTTTCATCTCTCCTCTCTCATTTAGTAATTGACCATAGTGTTGCTTTTCTGTTGTCTAAAAATTGCTTAAAATAATATGTTTACTTCAGTGTCACAGCTGAACTTCAGCTAGGTGATTTCTTAAACTGCTTGATCAGCTGAGTCAATGGAAATGGTTTTAGCATTCCCCTTGTCTCCTTTCATGAGTGGCAATTTTTTGTTTTCCTTACTCCTATAATTTTAGGACTAACATCTTAGAACTTGGAATTATTTATTACATGGTATGATGTGGATATGAACTGACTGATCACATGAAGATAAAACAGCGCTTTGGGGACTTTTGGCTTTTTTTAGCAATCCTCACAACAGTTGTTTCTTTTTGTAAAGGAAGCAAAACAAAGTCATGGAAAAAAGTCTCAGACATTGCAGTTTGAATCCCTAGTGGGGATCAAATGAGTGACATGAAAGTATCAGAGAGCTCTTTATAGCAAAATCTTGATGGAACTTCACTGCTGCTACTCAGGACTCTCTTTGAAAGTCCTTTTCTAGTCATGCTCTGCCCATAAACTCTGTAGACTAAACCCTAAATGTCCAGTGTCAACTGGAGCCTTTATTTACCAGAGCACGCAGCTCTGCTGTTTGGCATTAACTTCATGCATGGTTGAGTGGCCCAGGCCATCTCCAGATTTGAAACTCTGTGAATTGTCTGCAGGCTCTACTGCAGAATTACATTTAAATTATGTTAGATGGGGTCCCTTGTACTGCTGTCCCAGGAGAGCTTCTCATCAGCCTGATGGAGTTGCTTTTGTTCTGTTCTCTATTCATATTAAATAAACCCTTTGAAGCTGAATTAAACAAAAGTATACAGATGACTTATAACATACTGTTGTTATCTCCATTTTCTTTTCCATGTCAGATTCCCAAATGGGATGCATATTTCAGGCTCTTGCACGGGTTTACTATTGCAGAAATCTTCTGGGGCTGCAGGAAATGGTAAAAGACTCATTATTCCTTGGTGAAAGGAAGGATTCTCCCTTCTGGAAAATATTCTAATCCATGCTATGTCTTGATGTCCACAACAGAAACCAGGAAGAATGTCTGGTTTCACCTGTTGCCATCTCTAGAACTGGCTGCATCTACAGCTTTTTAAATTCCATTTATTTCTTACATTTTTCTGCATTGTGACTCTCCTGGGACTCTCAAGAGACTGGCAGCTGCTCCCCTGCAGCAGGGTTTTGCAGGAGAATCCTCTCCTTTCTGTGTTCTTTCAGTCCCAGCCTATTCCCAGTGGCCTGTTCCCTTTTGTGTCTTTCAGCCAGCAGTGGCCAGCCACCCACAGCCAACTGCATTCATGCTCCAGAAACTTCCTTCTTGCATGTGAAGTTACTGAATACTCCCTTGTTTGTCATGGAGGAACCCAGGAATCCCCAGGCAGCCTTTCTCTGTCCTCAGCTACCCTTTTCTCTGACCGCACACTCCAAACATCTTACAGCCTGACAAGGGCAAATTCACAGATCAGCTTGGTCTCCCCACTTAGCCCAGAATCCAGACTGCAGAGGTGGCAAATAACCCCCTTTTCATCCCTTCAGAGCTGATTTGAGAGCAGAGGTCTCCTGTATCATCTCCAGCCAAGTCCAAATCTACCCCTTCCTACCACCACTCACTCCTCAGCTGTTCCTGAAAGGTCCAAGGTATCATTTCCAAAAGTATATCTGGCCCACGGGTGCTAAAAATGGTCTTTCTGCTTTCAGATTCTTCTTTCTGACTTCCAGGAAAGTCCTATTGACATGAGAATAAAAGATTAAAAGAACTTTTGATTTCTTTGCCCATCCAGAATAGAGCAGGCCCAATTCTGACTGGAAATTCCGAAGTGACATCTTCAAATAGGCTAGAGCATAAAACTGTTGGGATAAAAAAACCCAAACCAAAACAAAAAAATAACCCTCACAACAAAAATCTTAGTCTCAGGACTATGAAAACTCAAAGTCTAATGCAGTTATTTGAAAGCAAAGCATGCCTCTTTCCTTCTAGCAGGGAAAGCAAAGTCCAGATATGTGCTCTGAGACAGATCTTTTGCAGTGAGCCAGATGGATGTGGTACAGTATCATGTGAATCTCTCTGCTCAGAGAATGGCAAGGGATACAGATGTTTCCTCAAGTCTTTTCACATTTATGGATCAGCCAGTTGTGATCTGTCAGCCCAGATGTCACCACCTAGACAGCATCAGAGGCAGAGGAAAGTGTGGGGAAGAAAGGGCTGTTGCTATTTGGAAGCTGTAAGTTGCTACTGTGCCAGCACCAGTGGCTTTAAACCTGTTCCTCCAACCATTCAGTCTCCTGCTATTGCTGCTGCTGCTGAGGCAGAAAGAACTGAGCAGAAAATTCTTACATCTACAAACCCCTTCACCACCATTTCTGGCTTGGCTGCTGCCACTGCAGCTTGCCCAGACCTGGCTGGAGAGTGGCCTCAGTACCATGGGGCACACAGATTGCCAAAGCCATTTGCCATCTCAGGCTGGAAATGAGGCCCCCAGCAACACAGCAGCAGGAGACTGAGGTGGCTGCTGGAAGTCAGATAAGAAAACCACCAATGCCCAGGTGGTAGAAATGCCCAGTGGTAGCAGAATGTTCAGAGAAGCCTAAAGAGCTGTGACACTGTAAATCCCTGATAAGGACAGGAAACCCCAGCTCTAGCCAGGCACCTGAGCACAATGAAACATGAGCAACAAACAATTTCCAAGTTCCCCCTGAGCAGGCTGCTGCTTCCATGGCTGGGGCAGCAGCCCAGGCAGAAGGTGCTGGGGCACACAAAACCTGAGCTGGGCACACAAAAGCTGGGCACACTAACCCTGGGCTGGGCACACTAACCCTGAGCTGGGCACACAAAATCTGGGCACACAAACGCTGGGCTGGGCACACTAACCCTGAGCTGGGCACGCTAACCCTGGGCAGGGCACACTAACCCTGAGCTGGGCACACAAAATCTGGGCACACAAACGCTGGGCTGGGCACACTAACCCCGGGCTGGGCACACTAATCCCGGGCTGGGCACACAAGCCGCATCTCCAGGCAGCCTTTCCCCGCAGGGACCCCCCCTGGCTCCCGGGGCTGCTCCTGCAGGGCTGCACCCGAGAGCACGGGACTGCTCCCCAGCCTTCCCAAAGGTGTTTGCATCCATCATCCGCAGCTGGCACGGTGCCGGGGACTGTCCCGGGGCTGCTCTGCCCGNGCTCAGAGCCCCCAGCCCCGCCGTGCCCCGCCCGGATCCGAGCCCCCCGTGGGTTCGCTGATGCGCTCGGTGCCATTGCCGTGCACAGCCCGCCCGGGCCGGGCCGAGCGCTCTGCTGGGTCTGGGACAGCGGCGGAGGAGCGGCAGGAGCCTTGCTCCATGCCCTGTGCCCCGGGAAAAGTCCCCAGCCCCGCTCCCTGTCCCGCTCCCAGCCCCGTTCCCTGCCCCGCTCCCTGTGCCGCTCCCAGCCCCGCTCCCAGCCCCGCTCCCTGTCCCGCTCCCATCCCCGCTCCCAGCCCCGCTCCCAGCCCCGCTCCC
>VZTT01075314.1:77038-101460 GCA_013400855.1 Buphagus erythrorhynchus | reverse complement strand
TGGACCACCTTGAATGACCCTTGGGCCACCTTGAATGACCCTCAGGCCACCTTGAATGACCCTTGGGCCACCCTGGACCACCTTGAATGACCCTCAGGCCACCCTGGACCATGCTGGCTGACCCCCTGGCCCACCTTGCCCAACCCTCACCCCCTTCCATCCATCCGTCCGTCCATCCGTCCGTCCGTCCGTCCCCTCCCAGGCCGCTCCGGCCCCTCCCCATCCCCCTCCTCCAGCTGTGTGTCCATCCAGCCTGGCCAAAGTCCCGCTCCCTGTCCCGCTCCCAGCCCCGCTCCCAGCCCCGCTCCCTGTCCCGTTCCCTGTCCCGCTCCCAGCCCCGCTCCCTGTCCCGCTCCCTGTCCCGTTCCCTGTCCCGCTCCCTGTCCCGCTCCCTGTCCCTCTCCCTGTCCCGCTCCCAGCCCCGCTCCCTCCCAGCGCTGCCCTTTCCTCTGCTGCCTCCCGGCGGCACCGCCCGGGCTGCTCAGCATCACTGCTGGAAAACCCTCCAGGTTTGTGTCGAAGGGACCTGAAACGCCACCCAGTCCAACCCTCTGCCATTGCAGGGACACCTTCCACTGGCCCAGGGTGCTCCAGGTTCTACCTGGAGTTGGGCAGCTCCAGGGATCCAGGGGCAGCCACAGCTCTGGGCAACCTGTGCCAGGATCTCATCACCCTCGGGGAAGAATTTCTTACCAATATCCCACCTAAACCTGCCCTCCTTCAGTTTAAAGCCACTCCCCTTGTCTGTTTGTGACATGCCCTTATCCAAGGTCCCTCTCCAGCTCTCTTGCACTGCAAGGTGCTGTAGAGTCTCTCCTGTAAATATCCCGGTGTTTCTGTTCATGGAATTGCTTATCTGGTAGACCAAAGGTGCTGAGTTCAGCTGGTGGGCATTGCTCCATTATGGGAGCCAGGAAACAGGCAGGACTTGCTGTAGCAGGTAGAGGTTGTGCACTGCCCTTCTCTGAAAACAAACAAGGCAGAACTGAGGATAATTACTGGGCTCTGGCTCCATGGATGGAGCTCCCCTTGAGCTCAGCAGAGATAAGCCCATGACTGAAAAGGGTTGGTTCAATGTGTCATGTGATACACTGGAATGTAGTGCAATGGGTGAGGGAAATACAATTTGGTATTTTTGGTTTTTCCTAAGCACCTGTTCTTCTGAGGGAAAATTATTCTTACAAACGTGAAAAACAGAAACAAAAGAGCTGAGGCAAAGCACGTGGAACTTATGAATGTGCATCTTTGTATGTTACTAGGGTATGTCAGACCTCCTCTTGAAAGTGTTAACTGAAAGCAGGCAAAAGAAATGGTCTCTATTTTGACTGTAAATATTTTACAGCAGGTGACTTTCTGAGGATTTCACCAGCATGTAGAACAGTGCAGTCCTAATCCATTTAAATCCAGCTTTTAAGTAACAGCAGTTGCAACTCCCCTCTGTACTTCCCTATGGGCACATTCAAAAACAAGTGGAGATAAAAATATCTTTGTGGAGCTCTTGCTTTTCTGACACCCTCACCATTCCTGTTGTCACGTTTCAGCTCCTCACCAAGGACGTGAAGCAGCGGCTGGGATGTCAAGGGGAAGGTGCAGCAGAGGTGAAGAGACACCCCTTCTTCAAGAGCATGAACTTCAAGCGGTTAGAAGCAGGAATGCTGGATCCTCCCTTCGTGCCTGATGTAAGTACAATAGCAAGAACCCCCAGTGGCCTCTTTTAAGGGGTTTGTTTCTGAAATAGCTTCTCTCTGCCAGGGCTCTCATTGCTCTCTGCACAGGTAGCTACCCCAGGAAGGTGTGATGAGTGGCAGGGCTGGAGTGGGGAGGCTGGGAGGAAGAGGAGAGAGGGCTCTATGGGCATGTGGATGCAGGCTGGTAATCTGGGGCTTGATCCATTCCCACTCCTTTTACCACAGCCTTCCTGTATGACACTGGAGGCACTGGGAGCCTTTGTATTCCCTTATCCACGTTATTACTGTGAAAATAAGTGTGCTCAGAGCCAGGTGGTGCTTGGGACAATCAGCAGTGAAAGCCACGTGCGTGCACACAGGTTTATAGAGGTGAAACCAGAAATACAAAGTCCAGAGCTCTGTGGAACTGGATCATCATGAGAACAGTAGTTTGCTGCAGAGAGTCTGAGCCAAGCTCAGCTATCAAGTGTCACCTCAAGCAGAGAAGGTGACTTGGACCTGAGAGAGCATTTGGAGCTTTTTGGTGTTCACGGGGCTTGGAACCCAACACCGACTCCTTACTCAGATTTACACACCA
The DNA here is from genome assembly GCA_013400855.1 of Buphagus erythrorhynchus. NCBI lineage: Eukaryota > Metazoa > Chordata > Aves > Passeriformes > Sturnidae > Buphagus > Buphagus erythrorhynchus. The sequence continues at coordinate 99,195 of VZTT01075314.1, read as the reverse complement.
GGCTCACACATACTGAAAGTCTTTGTTGCATTGGCAACAACAAAACTTTTTCCACCCTTTTGTGGTATGGGTTTCTAGCCCAGTGCACAGAGTTATCTGATTATTTCCCTCCTGCAGGGCTCTCTTTCTGGCTGGAGCTTCTATCCTTAAAGTCCCCATATGGTTCTAAGTAAACACTGCTATTTTAACATATTAAGGAAAGTAACATCTTGGCAGCTCCCATTCCCATTGCTGCAAGCTCAACCAAACCGAAGTGGTTTGAAAGCTACAAAAGTTTACTTTAGTTGCTCTGGTTTTGCTTTACATTTTACTATGTGGCCTAGTTATTCCTGCCAATTAGCCCGTGGTGTTACAACCTGCTTTAGTGGGAAGAAATAGGAGACAAGCTACTATTTCTTTCTGATGTAGAAAATTATAAAATTCTGGGCTCAAATTTGGGATCCTCCAGACTGCATAAAAACTGTAAGGCCTAGAAGGCATCTCTTAGAGACATACTTGCAAAAGCAAAGGCACATAAATTTTTATGGCTATTTATTAGGAGCTCAAGAACTGCCCCTAATTTAATTTATTTGGCATTTCATCCATAGATCTCCCAGTCTTTACTGAACTCAGCTGAATCACTCAAAGCTGTATAGCCAATGGCAGAGGTTGTTATCCAAACCATGTCTCTCCATCCTCTTCTACATTACTCCATCTCCACAAAAATGTGGATTGCAGCTGTCAGGAATGCAGAGGGATACAGCCTTCAGCAAACAGGACTTCTGTCAGGAATTAGGTCAATTTGTTTGGTCACAGTGCTCAGAACTAGATAAATGAGGCACTGCACAGTTGAACCCCTGGGCTGTGCAGTCCTGGTGCAGACCATGGATGGACAGAAGGATTCCTGCTGGGTCAGGCTGGTCCCACCCCTCAATTATCCCTGCACAACAAAGGGTGGCTGTGCCCTTGATAGGAAATCTATGGGCACACACACTGCCTGTGATAGGTAGCCACTGATGACTCTAGGTAGCCACTGATGACTCTTTCTGTCCCCTGGGGCTGGCTGCTGGAATACGAGCTGAAAGTTATGTCACTGCAAAGAGTTTTGTCTCTGTCATCCCAGAAAATTAAGTTGTTCAAAAAGGCAAAGCCATTTGACTGTTTCTTTGAAGAAATGCAGCCAAGTTAAAAGAGTTAATAGAGGTGATTCTGGGCAGCTTCCAGCAGCTGAGCTATTAATAAAAACAATGGAAAAATGCCAAACCTCCTCTGTTTTCTTTAGCAATTAGGATACATTCCTTTAAACTTTTAAGCTGCAAACTCCACAGCTATCTGGGCAGGAGGGCACTTCTATCTGAGGCCTCTTTTCAGAGCTCTCCCCAGTGTGCCACTCGTAAACATTCTGGTTTTCTGTTGTTACCTCTCTAAATTAAAAGACTACTGAAGGGTTCCATTTTTCTTTTCTGGCTCTTTCTGTCCTTTTCCTCTCACTTCTTAACCAGATAGCACATGGATGACTAAAACCCACTTTGATGCTTTGAGGACTTCAGAATAGGAAGCTTAATGTGCTTAAAGCGAAGTCAGCCTTTGATGATAAACATGCGGGCACAGCAAGTCTGGAGAAGGAGGATGCAGACACACACTTGTTAGACATTCTCACTTGACTGAATCTGTGAATGAAAGCACATGGTCCGACTCAGAAATATTTTTCCTCTTGTCATTTCTCCTTTTTTTTTCTGCTGAACATAGCCCAGAGCAGTGTACTGCAAGGATGTGTTAGATATTGAGCAGTTCTCCACAGTGAAAGGAGTTAACCTGGACCAAACAGATGACGATTTCTATTCCAAGTTTTCCACAGGATCAGTGTCTATTCCATGGCAAAATGAGGTAAGGATGTATCATAGCAAAATTACTGCAATAAACCTCATAACACAGATGGTTTAAGAGGAGCTCTATGTTTCCAGTAATATATAGCTACTGGATAACTTGCCAGACTCTAATGCTTTCATGAGTTACAAATGGCCTCTTTCAAGATCTGTAATGTACCACAGATGTCAGGTTCAGGTGACTGTATCTGTTGGCTCTGTGTATTTGTGTAAATTGGCAAGGATCCTACTGTACTTCCTCCTCCTGGATTTCTACAGAGGTGTTTCGACAGCGCTCAGCACCTTCTGTGGTACAGTTGGAAATCCTTAACAGAAGGATTCTCCACTGGTGACCCTGCTCTCACCCACTGTCTGCAGTCAGCCCCCCAAGCAGCAGTTCACTCTGGACCCTGAACTCCTCCAGAATTTCCATATCTGGGTCTTTGTTTCTGTTTGATACCAAAACACAGCCAACAGTGGATTTCAGAATCCAGCTCTACATCAAACAGCACATCCACTTGGGCAGAGGGGTGCTAATAAATAACTGGGATTTTGTAAGTGTGCCTGTCTTTGCCCGATGGTCTCTACACTGCTAAAGGAAAGAACATAAAGCCTTGTGGGGCAGCTTCTGACAAGTCTGATGTACAAACACACAGAGCAGACTCATCCTCTGTTTTTCATACACTCTACTTGCCCTCCACAGATACCAGCAGGAATCCAACTGTTCACTTTCCTCACACACTGCTGACTTTGAAGAACCTAGCACTACTGGAATTTATTTAGTGCAGATGAATAATTCCTTTTTTCTCTCTCTCTCACTATATTCCACTAGATGATAGAAACTGAGTGCTTCAAGGAGCTGAATGTATTTGGACCAAATGGTACTATTTCACCAGACCTAAACAAAAGCTACCCCCCAGAGCCACCCAAGAAAGGATTGCTACAGAGAATATTTAAGCGACAGGTGAGATCTTTTGTGACTAAGACCAGGAAACTCCTGTAGATGCCTGGTTCCACAGCCTTGTTCTGGTGATATTTCTGCTAGGAGAAAGGCAGTGCATCTTAGAGAGGGCTGGCTCTCACATTTACCTCCATATCCCAACTTTTTCATCTACCTTGTGTGATTTTTTTTTTGCCACCAGCAGTTCCAGTGTTGCTCGTGACTTTTGTTCCCAGCAGTTGAAAACTTCTTACTCAACCTATTTTTCATTGGTATGCTGAAATGCCTTTTGAAACTGTTCTATGGTTTTAAGAAGTTTCTTGTGAAAATCTTTGAGTTGTGCATTAAAAAAAAAAAAAAAAGGAAAATGCACATTTTGAGGGAGGTAGTCATGGCAGGAAACCAAGACAATAAAAAGAAGTGAGCAACCCAGATAAAACGTGATGAGCAGCTTTCATGGCACCATGGCACCACTTGCAAATGTCAATATGTCAATAACATTTTTAGACTGGTCTGTTTCTGTAGGGTTAAAGCCATGCCTGGGCATTGGCAGGTATGCTCTGTATTAGTCAGACTTAGCAGATACTGACATTTTACATTGAATTGTTTGGTTCCTGGAGCTTGAGTGAGTCTTCTTTGCTGCATTCCTCAAGAACTGCCATGGTTCTGCTGACCTAGAGAACTACAGGTAAGGAAGTGAAGAATATTTTGCATCCAAAGATCTTCAAGAATCTTGTAGCCCAGTCAGTACCATAAAAGGAAAAATGTTGGATTAAAAATAAAACCATGGCATATTATGGAAATCTAATTGTCATTTTCTTCCTCTTCCTACAGCATCAGAACAATTCAAAGAGTTCTCCAAATTCAAAGGCCAGTTTAAATCATCACATAAATTCAAATCATGTAAGTTCAAACTCCACTGGAAGCAGCTAGTTCCAACTCAGTCCTATGAAACAACATGTTGCATCCTTCCACTATAATCTCTGGAGCTTCTGTGGATGAGAGAGCCTCCACCATTGAGTGAAAAAAAGAAAATCTGCATCTCCCAAAATGGAGATTTTCTATCCATTCCTTCCAGTGGAGCCTCACATTTTAAGAAGAAATTTCCACTCAGGTCTGTTTTTGGAGGTGGCACTCAAGACTGTGTGAATCAAATTTGTCTCTTTAGAACATTGCAATAGAAATTCAATGAACATGACTACTTGCACGTATTTAAATAGCATCATACTAGAACTGAATTTTGTCTTTATTATTTTTAAAGAAAAGTTTTGTAAATTTCTCTATTGTCTCAGTTTACATTTTGTACATTTGTATTTAAATGAAAGTCAGACTTTGGAGGTGTATATTTTCCAAGCAGCAGCTGTAAAGCCATGTGTTTTAAGACATTTTTTTAAAAGAAACAAAATGTGACTCAAGACTTCCAGAGCCTCAAACGAGAAATCATTCTTTTTAGCAATTCTAGAAAATTCTTCATAAATCACTTTATCAGACGGGGGTTTATTGACATGCATTTTTATGGAACATTTTCTTCTTAATTATTTTACATCTGTATATTTGGTTTACAGCAACACTGCATACATTTCTCCTCTTCATTAGTTTGTAATGTCTCGTATTAAATGCTAAAAGACAAGATTTTGATGCATTCAAGAATGCTACTTGCTATGCTGAAGGTTTGTGATGTCTTGGGACCAGCACAGCTGAGATTTGCACTTATGTTGTTATTCCATCAAAGGCTTTTTAGTTAGAAAGGGACCTCTGTTTTAAGCTCTTTTCGTTCACTAGTGTTTGTGCTGTTTCTAACGACAGATAGAACAAAGCTGAGGGAGAGGTGACCAGGAAAGCAAATGTCCATTTATTTTTCTAGGACTTCAAACCTGCACCTGCTGAAATGAGAGCAAAACTCAAAGTATTCCCCATGCTGCAGTCAAAAGCCCAAGGTCTTTCCACAGCTGCCCATATCAAAGCGGCAGCAGGAGAGAAGTCCAGCAGTCTGGTTTGTGCCAGCCATGAGATTTGTGACAGCTTTGTAGGGCTGAGCTGTGGAGGTTCAGAGTGGGATCTGAGCTGCTTTTGGGCAGTAGCAGAACCTGCAGGCTGTGCCTGCACTGAAAATGTGTCATGCAAACATCCCCTGACACATCCCTTCAGTTAGATCCTCAACTGAATGAAATGCCAGTATGAAATAATAGCTCCCACCTCCAGCTCCATCATTCTTTGTCCAGGATCCTTTAACCACTGGCAAAAACTCTAGGATGAGTAGGATCAGGCAGGATTAGTAGCAGTACCTCAGGCATCAGAATCAGACTCTTCTCAAGTATTTCACTATTGTTGTTAAGAACACTAGATGAAAAATATGATTATTTCCCTTCCACAGGAATTGGAAACCCTTTGTGCCCCCAACAGCAGGCAGGATTTCTACAGCCCAAAGTGTTCTGTAGAGTGTGTTGGTTCCTCATACCCTTTACAATGTTGGCTAGACTATACCGATTTTTTTAATCCTTTGGGTCTTCAGGAACATCTGAAAGCCACCCTGGTGTGTCTAAAATCCTGTTAGGCAGTAGAGGAGCTACCCCAGTGTCCAAGGAAGTGATGTTCCAGTGGGAGTCTTAATAGCCAAAATTCATTAGACTGCCCTGTGTATGTTCTGTGTGGCCAGTGCTGAGGGGGAAAACGATGAAGGTTAGTAGTGGCAAATCCCTGGAATGACACAGTAGAGCAGCTTGAAGTTATGAGACAGAGAGACAGAACAGGGACTTGCACAGACCAGCTGACAGAGAAAAGTCAAGACAGGGAGATGAGGCTTCAGCCATTCTGCCATGGTGAAGATGGTGGCATTGCAGATCTTACAGAAGATGCAGGATTTTAGAGATGTTGCTAATTTGGCATGCAAAGACTAAAATTTTCCTTCTTCACCATCTCCCAGTATTGAGAAATACCCTTAGTGAAAGCTGGTGAACAAATTGCAAATGTTGATTATAGGTGGTCTTATACCTGTTAGATGGTACCAGCCTTAACTGGTGGTGGGTGACGTTTTAGGGACAACAGGAACGGCAGCATTTGTGCCTTGTCCTGCTCTCCTCTCAGCCAGGACATGCTCACTCAGCAGCTCTAGGACTCTGGCAGTGGGGACTGAGGGAAAATGCAAAGTCCTGGAAGGATGAGAGCATTCATTCCCCCTGGATACTTGGAGGATGTTGTGCTGGGGTTGGATATCCTGCATTCTCAAGGTGGCATGGAAGGAGGATGCTTATGTGCACCTGAAGGCATCAAGCCTGGGATGGAGCCCCTCTGAATCCCACCTCCTTGGAGCAGGGAGAGAGGAAGGGCAGAGACAGAAATCACCCCCAGTCCAGGGAGATTTCATGCCATATCCATTGAGTGTTTCTGTCCTGTCTGACAAACTACAAACAGCATTACCATGCTGGGACAGCAGAACTTTTCAGCACCCAGCCCTGGAAGACTTAAAATCCATCAGATGTGCTAATGACCAGTCCTAGAGATTTTCTTATCATGGTTTGCTTACAACAACAAAACCTGCATGATTTCTTTTTTATTGCTTCTTATTTTTGTTGGGATTTTTTTTTTTTATTTTTTTTTCAAGTTATCAGCACTCAAAGCTGGAGTAGGAGCACAGTCCTTGCACTTCCATTGTGTAACCAGGTGCAATTTGGGCCCAGAACCCAGGACTGAAGCCCTGTCAAGGCAGTGCCCTGCACAGCCAGGCTTCCACAGGCATTTGGCCATTGGCTCCATGGAGTCAAATTTAAAAACCACTGGGAACTCTGAAAAAAACCTTACAGTTTTGTCATACAACCTTGGAGAGCATTTGCAATGAGATTTTTAGTATTTTGATTCGAGTTGAATTTTGAGAGGGGTTTGCACTTAACAAATAAGTAGAAAGGAGTAGTTCTGTAATACCTTTCCAGACTGATTAATTCTCTTTATCTCCTCTTCAGTTACCAAAAAAAATGCATATGCTCAGATCTGGTTGCTTGTTTTAAATAGACAGATGAGCACACTTAGCTCTTTTTAAGAATCAGAAATCTTTTGCAATCTGATCCTGAATTATGCAAGCATGTCTTTTGTTTTTAAATCTTTGTCGAGTAGTCTGATGAACACTAATTAGTTCATAGACTTTCATGAGTCAGGTGTTTGCTTTTCATTTTCTCCAGAGTCTCAAGGTTTACCTGAGTCTTGTAGCATTTTTTCCCACTGTTGGGTGAGAGGCTTTTTTTAAACAAAGGAATAATGAAGGAAAGAAATAACACTCTTAATGTGCACTCTTGACCTGGATTATCTAAAAAGAGATTTTTCACAAGAATGGCCATGACTCAGATGTTGTTTCTGAACAAAAACCTGCTTGTGAAGCTGGGAAAGGTGTGAAGATAATCAAACCAAACAGGTAGTGCAGATCAAACTGAGCATTAGGGAGCTGCAGAATTCAATATCACAGCGTTCAGCTGGCCCTGCTGATTAGAGACTCCTGGTTCCTGCCAATTCAGAGACATAACAGCTCTCCATAAGCACAGCTTGATACCACCTGAATTTGCAGCCAGCCCACAAACTATGGCTGAGAGTGCCATCAGCAGTAGGAATCAAACTTGGCTGACCCAGTACAGCACCTGATTTGAAGACACTGATTCTTAAGGTCATTCACCCAAACCTCAGGATCCAGCTTGAATTCTTTGCTCACATTTCAAATCCAGTTGATCTTTTTCAGTGGCCATGCCTCAGCTGAAAAATCCAGCAGGGAATCACCCTGCATTAGTGGTAAAACCACAGGCAGCAGGAGGAAGACACACAAGCTGTGAGCTCTGGAGGACAGTGTGATGTCCCACGGTGTGTGAACCTTCAGCAGGGGTGCAGTGGCAGCTGGTCCCACCCTGCTGCACATTCTGCCTTGGCCTCACCCTGTGCTGGGCAGAGTTCCTGCAGTGACCTGGGAATTGCACACACAGGGGTCTGGCCCATGGAATGCTGTCCCTCTGAGGGCCAGAGGGGACAGCTGGATGAGGCAAGCAGGAATGCCCCCAGCCTGCATGGACAGCATCACCCAGGTCTGTGTATCCTAGCCTCAGGCAGGAGCTCCCTGCACAGGCTTTTCTGGAAGAGCAATAAATGCACAACCCTACAGCACAGCTGCTTCTCACCAAAGTCCCTGGAACAGGTGGCTGCAGGAGCTGGCTCCATTGTGAACAAGATGTGGGTGTTTTCACCCCTGCTCCACAATTAGTGGTGATCATTGTTTTGTTCAGTTAATATTTGTCATATTCACTTCAGTTACTCAGCACAGAGGAGATCACAGAGGAGATCATTTGTCAGGCATTTCCCATACAATCTTTGGAAAGAATGGATTTTTCTTTGGAAGAGCATCCTTTCTGTCTCTTGGCATGTGAACCACCTCCCATCATCATGTGGAAGCTGCAGGAGCTCTAGAAGTCCATACCTAAAGGCTCTCCTGCCCAAGGATGGTCCCAGTCTGTCTCAGGCTGCAGGGAGGTTCATGTGGCAGTGAATTTTGGAAGAATCAATCTGTTCAGTGGCTCCATGGAAATCAGGAGATTCCAGAGTTGTGTCTATCTCAAGCCTTTCACAAATATGACCTTTAACTTATAATACTTCTGGAGATTTAGAGTAAGGAGAATAATTAACACCCTCATGCTAAAGTTAAGAGAAAAGTCTGCAGTTTAAAGCATCTCTTTTGTGTGCTGGGCAGGACACACTTCCTTTTATGCTAAATGATACTGGAGTGCTGGCTGGTAATAATTGTCTTTCCTTAAATGCAAAAACCGAAAAGATGAAGAAATTGGTTCAGAGAATTTTTAAATTATTTCCTTTAGGGAAAATAAAAAATTTCATCAAAGAAGGTGAAAGCCAACAATATGCTACAGTATTATGGGCTGACCTCCCCCAAATGTCTCTGTGATAATACAAATACAAACTGCTGCAGTTGGATCAGCTAAGCTGCTGTACTGGCAAATGGGCTTTATGAAAGAAGCAATTTTCAACAGATTGCTGCCTATTCATTAACATGAATATTACTGCTGGCACATATGTATTCTCCTTGCTTTATGTACTGGAGCCAGGAGTGATGGTTTATATTCCTATTCTGACTGTGTTTTTCTCCACTGCCCTGGGCAAACCTCTGTGCAATTTTGTTTTCCCATTCCCAAATATGGAGGGATGCTCTCTGTCTGTCAATGGAAAACACTTTGGAGTCTGTGCATAAACCAGATCAGTATCAACTCTTTGTATTATTATTTAAATGAAATAGGCTTAGTATAGCTGCTCTTTATTTACATGACTAGTGAGAGGACTCTCCTAAATTATGACTCTTTTTATTATTGGTTTGTCTTAGTTCCTTAGAGATACTGAAACAGAACAAACTGCACTTCTGTAAGACATCTCCAGCAGACAAAGAGGTGACAGTGCAAATGTTTAAGTATTCATTTCTTGCTGAAGAGCTGGCCAGTAATTGTGGCACTCACATGAAAACACTTCCTCTGCTTTTAGAACGGAGGTAAATAGTTATGAGGAAGGGAACAAAATAACATTCATTGGTTGAACCTTTTTGGCCACGCCTGCAAAGGATTCCCCAGGTACCCACAGAGTGAGGTGCTGTGTGAAGTCCCAGAGCTGGATCTGTGGCAGACTGGGTCTGGAAGCAGAAGAGGCAACGTGCCTGGGCTCAGTGGGCTCCAAAGGGAACTCCAGGTTTTCTGGAGCAGTCCTGGAGAGAAGATTCACTCCCAGAGAAGAAACATCTCAGGCAGTGGCTGGATGGCAAATGTGTTTTCCTTCCTCATCACCCCACATGCAGCTGTTAGATATGTTAATTAGCAAGCTCTAACGAGTTGTTTCATGCATATTGAATGCGGTCTCCCTTAATTGCATTTCTTTTAAACACTGGACACTCTTCTGAAAGACTGAACATTTTAGCCTTTTGAAGCTGAAAGCTGTAAAAACTTTATTTTGTGTTTCTGAGCAATGTAGATAGACCTAAAGATTTCATGAACTATCATGTGGTTGCCCATATCTGACTAATAATTAAATTGTAAAATTGCAGTTTCATATTAGGGTTAGTCTTTTCACCTGCTTTAAAAATTAAAAATCATATTTGGTATATAAACACACACAGAATATCCTTCTGATTGAATTTCAAGAGCATATCCAGGAGTAAATGTTTTTAAGCACTTCTAATACTGTAGTCTATAAGAAGAGCAGACACTTCTAAAGCAATGTTAAAAGTTGTCTTTCATAACTGAGTCAACAGATCATTTTTTGTAATAAATTAAAGCAAGTGTTCTCAATTAGAAGAGCTAGTGGCTGTTGATATTGTACAAGAAAAAGTCATTCTAATATCCAAAGGGTTAGGGGGGGAGGGTCTGTTTGGTTTTGTTTCTCTTTCCAGGGAGATCTTAAACATTGTTTGATGAAGCTAGTTTCATTTTGAGATTGTTACTGAAGATAAAGGCTTCTGTGTTCTATGGCTGCTTGGATTCTTCGTACATAATGTCCTAGCAATGTCACAGTGCTGCTGTATTTAGATCAAACCACTGTTTTGATCAGGTTTTTTGGCTTTTTTTTTTTTTTTTAATAAATTCCTTAATTTAAATACATGAAAACTGTATGTTTTGCTTTTGTTGAGGCACCTAATGAAACAGATTCCTCAGGCCCTTTGGTTGCAGTGAGAGTGGGGTGCAGCCCATCTCTTCCTGGATGCCTTTGTGGCTTCATGTGGTTTGTGTTTTCTGTCCCACCACATCTTCACAGAGGCTGAGGGAAGCACAAACCAGCCTGAGGCTGTGCCTCACTTTGTGCAGGTTCTGCTTCTCGTCAGGTTCTGTTTCCCTGAGACCTCCTCACCTCCCCTGCCTCCCTCTGCACCATCAGCCAACACCATTTTTGCAGCCTTCAGGGAGAGGGTGACAAAATCCCAGCAGGTACACAGCTTCAGAAAGCATGAGCTCTGCTTTTAAGTGGAATGAGCACTGCCTGATTTATATTTACTTTGCCTAAGCTCCAGCCAGACAGAGAGAATATATTTACAGAAGGGAAACAACAACCAGCCAAGGGTGCTGTTCAGTGTTCCACACAGGAAGATCTAAAACAGAGATGAAGAGTGGCTGCAAAATCACCAGCAGGAAAGTGATGATGCACTGCTTTTTCTTTAAGAGGAGAAAGAAGAATTTTTCAAAGAGGCATAAAGAATATTTTTATGAGACTACTAATGGCAAGCACTGTCTGCATCAAGTTTCACAAAGGAACATTGAGAAAACAGATTATCTGCATGAGAGAAGCAGCTACATCCAACAGCTAAACTCAGTAAAACCCAAGGTAATAGACTATATAAATTCAGGTCATGCATATTATCACTTTCCAAACAAACCCAAGCCATTTTTTCACAAGGTTTTAACAATCTGAGAGGCTGTGAGATGAAATTTTATTTCTTCTTCTAACAGCTCTTGGTGTTTTGGTTTTTGGTTTTTGGTTTTTTGTGTTTTTTTTTCTCTGTAACTTCGTGTCTTTTCTGTACAGCAACATCTAGATATGTTCCCTCCTGGGAGATCTAATCTTCTGAGACTTTTTCACTATCTCTGACATGGGATGTGCAGCTTCTCAGAGGAAAGTCATGACACTATTTTGAAGGAAATCCAATTTAAAAGGCACGTCAACTTTTTTAATTCCTCGGGGTGCTTTACAGATGAAAAATACCATAAATGGGCCTGACTGTGAAATTTCAGATCTATGGGGTCCTTCTTGGGGAGGAAACACTACAAGTTTCTGCCAAGTCAGAGCCTACTTTTTGAGGTTTTGAAATTCTGTTTCACATTTGGTATTCGGTAAAAATAAAAAATATAATTTAAATATGGACTGTTAAAAACTGATGATCTGAATCGTCTTGAGTGGAGAAGAGGAAGTACCCAAAGGCTGAGCAGCTTGGATAGCCCCTTTACAGATGCTTGGGTAAATCACAGAACCATAGAATCATTAAGGTTGGAAAAGACTTCCAAGACCATCAGGTCAAACCTTTGAACAAACACCACGTTGTCCACTAAACCATAGCATTAAGTCATTTCTGGAACACTTCCAGGCACTTCACCACCCTCCCTGGGCAACCCATTCCAGTGCCTCACCACTCTTTCAGCAGAGAAAATACCTGGTTTATTTTTAATTACAGTTTATTGCTGCTAATTTTTTTCTTAAGGAAGCTTTGTTTTCCTTTGCTGTCAGCAAATGTCAGTCACACCCTAACAAGTGCAAGTGTCCACATACCTCTGTTAATTTAAATGGCAGAGGTCTGCAGAGAGGCTCAGGATGCTCCAGATCTGCTAATCTGGGGTTATTGCAGTGTGACAGTCATTAAAATATCAGGAGTAAAAAGGCAGGCAATTTCCCTTTTCTGAAAAGCTTGTAGATCGGAAATGATCTTGCAAAACCAGACTTCAAAAGGACACATCCAAGTGTGGAAAGCCACATGTTTAAGAAGTGAAAGAATTAAGGTTGCCTGTGTCCCATTAATACTGTTCCTTTCCCCTCATGCACTGTTATTATTATGCCCTCACATAATACCATGTTATTATAATGCATTCACTCCTAGAGGAGAAACTAACCTCTGGCAAACTCACAATGAAAACCAGATGCATCCCTTCAATGGCATCTGCTAATACATTATGAGTTTCAGACTTTCATTTAAATCTTAAAAAGAAAATGAAAATAAAAATATTTTCCTGCAGGGAAAATCTCACCTAATTGGCTGCTCTCTCCATTTGCAGCAGGAAGGCAATTGGGAATTCAGAAAAATTCATTTGGACTAAATATTTAGTGCTTTCTCCTACACACAAAGGACTGAGAGCTCTCAGTATCCCATCTCAGTTTCTTTAGATTATCTTGATCCTGGGATGGGAAAAAGGATGTGGAATGAGTCTTATATGTTTGCCTTCCCTTTTTTGGGGACAGAAACTCTTGGTTGTTTCCTGAGAAAAGTGTCAGAGGGATGTGAGAAGTTCCTTAATCTGCCCTCCCCTTTCCTCATATTTTGACAGTCTGAAAAACATAAATATGAAGCCCAAGAGCTGAGGAAGCAGTGCAAAATAAATATTTCTGCAAATAGATGTTGGGGAGAAGGAAAATGTGACCTGCAGAAGGGACAAGACACACCTTGGGGCAAGTTTCACCAGGGCTGAAGAAATGGGAGGAACAAGGAGGGAAAAGTGATGGGCAGGAGCCAGCACTGGAAGGGATTAGGTGTAGCCAGGGGCATGGTTTATTTGTTAACTCACATTAAAATAAGTCTGAAAGCAAAGAGAGAAACATTAATTCAAACCACAACTATAATGAGGAATTTATTGCTGATGATACCACAGGCAGTAATAGATCTTTCTGGAAGCTTAAAATCATTGCCTCATTTTGGGTCTGATATTCACTGTGGAATTAAACATTGACATTTCCCATAGTAAAAAGATTCAGCTGCAGCTGATATTTTATACTTACATGACCAGGATAAACATTAAAATACAATAAACAACTTGAAGTTCAGATTACATTAGGAATTCACTATGTGGTTCTTGTATTTACAATAGGAAAGAGGGAAGGAGCCTTCTTTCAGACTTAATTCCATCATTCTAACTTAAATTTAGCATTTTTTCCTCTTTGCCCTTGTGGTGGTTTTTGAATCAAGAAGTTTTGAGTCTGCAAATAAAACCATAATGGCTGATCATATTTAAAAGTAGATCTCATGTCTGTGTTTGCTTCTTCATGTATCAGACTCTTGCAGTGATCCACCTGGTGACTGCATGTGGCAATGAGTGAAAATCAGTCATTTCTCATAAACTATTTGCATCTGTGTCAGAAATAAGTCACAGTAAGAACATAAATTAGTTGGGCCACAGTGACATGATAAAAGCAAGAGGCTTAAAACAAGGAAAATAACGAGGCAGAACACAACAGTCTTTCTTCAGATTAATTAACATAAACTGCACAGCAGGAAACAAGCTGCTCCTCTGACACTAATCACCTTTTTTGAAGGCAACTTAAGTATTCTAGTAATATATGCATGTATTTAGAACACTGCTATAAGTTGCACCTATGGCTCAATCATGCAGATTCTTTCCAAGAAATAATTAAAGACAAATATATGCAACGTCAATCAAGAGCAATCCCAAAACAAGCACCTTTCTGCACCAGAGGGGACTGATACATATGAGCCAAAACCAGAATGGTGCTGAGCAGGAGCAACTCTTCCTGAGTTCTAGGGCTGCATGAAAATCTGTAACCAGCTCCAGCATCACTTCTTTTGCACAAACACTTCTAGAGGAGCAGGAAATCTGTAACCAGCTCCAGCATCACTTCTTTTGCACAAACACTTCTAGAGGAGCAGTGATGTGCATCGTCAGAAGGTCCAAGTCACCAGTATAGAGCTTTAGGATGTTCTGGATGTCCTTTTGAGCCTGGCACTGGATCCCTCTCCTGCTGTGCTGGTGTGCTGGGCTGCAGGGCTGCTCTCCCTCCTTGCCCTGTGCCACCAGGAGCACAGAGCTGCAGCTGCTCCTGTGCCAGGACCCTCTGAGAGCCAGGAATGGGCTCTGGTTCTTCTCTGCAAACCCCTTTGTTCTCCTGCTGCACCCCTCGTAGCTCCCCAGCTCCTTCAGCCTCTCGTTGAAATACTCCTGCAGAGGTTTGTCCTGGAAGCCAGGGCTGCAGGTCTGGTGGCTTTTCAAGCATCCTCCTGAGGAGTGCCCCAGGCAATGGGGTAAGGAGCTTCTCCTTGGGAAATTACTGAGTTGTGGTGAGGAGTTCTTCCCTCTTTCCAGATCCTGGAAAATTTGCTTGAAGGCAGGGTTTCCCAAATAACTTCTTGATAACTGTTTTAAATGGAGGGGGAGGGAGAGGCAGGGTTGGGGGCAGAAGGAAGAAGGAAATCTGAATTAAAATACATTGGCTTAAATAGAAATAAGATCTAAGGTATAAGGTCCCATACAATAAACAGCTGTTAGACAATGTTTGAGATTCTTAATCCAAATTGCCTGAAAACAAAGCAGTTTGGTACCAATCCCTCTCTGGAACAGAAGTCCAGTGGGCTGAGGTTAATGCTGAGCACTTTTAACTCCAGCTGACTGCGACATACTGCCACAATTTTGTGTTGTTGTTTTCTGTCGTGAAAATCCAACTTTTTGAAACAATTTCTCACTTGTCTGTATTAACAGAACTTATCTTTATCTTTTTCAAATCCCATTAGCTTGTAGCTGCTGTTTCCCAAGGCAAAACCTGATCCTACTTCTAAGAGATTCATTTCCCCCCTCCCCTTCTTTAATCCCAGGTAACTGCTGAACTCACTGTATTTTTACAAAATTGCAATTTTCACATTCAATGTATTTCTAGATCTTAAAACTATGAAGTTTGTTATTATTATCATCATCATCATCGATATGCATATTTTTTTCCTCCTTTCCCATTGCAGGATACCTCTCTCCTTTCTAACCAGCCAAATTAATACTCAAATTATTTAAATAGTAGAGAAAGACCTGGTCCAGTCCCCATTGATACACTTGGGTGTCTTTAGGTTGATTTCAGGGGAACATCCATTTGATGAGTCCTTTTATTGACTGGGAGATAAAATTTTGGCAGAAACTCACCATGTAAAAGGTTGCCTTCCCACTGCTTAATGTCCTCTGGGTTTTCAAAGTCCCTGCTCTGCCATTTCCACCTTTCCCACGGGTACTCCAGGAGACCCTGGCCTGTCTCAAGCTACCAGGAGCAGCAGCTGGTTTCTGTACAGAAAGTTGGGCCAGACCATGGCTTTTTCTCTGAAAAACCTTAGCAGTTTGGCTTGAGAGAAGAACTGTTTTATATTATATTACTGTTTCTAATCAATACAAAGAAAGACTATACTGTATGTAGATGACAGCCACAGCGGGGTCGTGGAACATTTTGCAATCATTTATTACGCCTGACAATGCCTTTGGTATAAAAGAAAAAGCCATCACTCATGCAGTTTTTGACAATCTCTAATTAAGTCTAGATCCTCACTAAGGGTCCAGCCACAAATCTGGTTTGAGGGCCCAGCAATGTCTCAGTAGGGCACTCCATCATCAGCCCCTGGCACGCTGCCTGCTCCTAATGAATGAACAACATTGAGCTCAAATGAGAAATAGTGGGCTGGACATGCCATGTAAACTGAAAAGCAATCAAGTTTTTGATCTCCCTCTATTCCATCACACTTCATTCTGGAGGGGACCCAGCAAATCTGATGTCCCTGCCTAGAGTGGTTGTACTTTTGGAATAAGTTAGGTAATTGAACACTTAAACCTGACCAAAGCAGTCTTCCTAACTCAAACCTTTAAAAATGGTTTAAAAAACAAAATCATCCTAAAAATAATAATCAGCTTTTAAAATGTAGCAGAATAAAAGCCTTTCAAGTGAAGTTTTTCTGCACCCAACCACAGCTCAGACTTTATTATCATATCAAACATCAGCTTTCCAGAACATAAGGGAACTATTCATCCTGCAGAAGAATAGGTACCAGTCACCATATATTGCAAAGAGAGTTCTGGCATGCAAACCTTGACATCCTGGAAGCCTGGATACTCTGGGATGATGGGCAGGGCACGCCTGCTGGCCCTGTTTGACCACTCTTGTTTCACAACCCTACGAGAGCAGCTGCAGCTCCTGGGGAGAAGGGGCTGCCCCAGCCCAGGTGGGTTTGCAGTGATGCCGAGAGGTTTGCAGTGCTTTATGTAGCAAGTTGTCAGGCACAGGGTCGAGGCAGGTCCTTCCATTCCAGCAGGGTCCAGAGGAGTTTGGAAGCAGTGTGTATTCCAGAATAATATTGCAGAATAACCCTCTCTCCCAGCTCTGCTCTAGTGCATAATCTGGTCCCAGGGCACAACCTGAGCAGCACAAGCAGCTCCCAGCAGGAGCTGGCAGGGGATGCCCTTGCTGAGCTCTGAGACCCTCCAACCTTTAATGCTGCTTTTATCCTCTGGAAGCTCTTCACAGAAGGTTGGCAAATCTGGACCAAGAACGCAAAGGGCTCAGGTGAGAGGGGAATTTGCAGGGATTACAGAGTCTCCCCCGTCATTCAGACATTGCTGCTGACGTGGCAGCAATTAGAGAAGATCAGCAGCCACACGCAGGAGTCGTCACCCAGCCTATTTGGGGCAGGCAGATCACTGCCCTTGTGACTGACCAGGGATCCCTGACACCAAAGCATTCAGGGCTTTAGCTCAGCAAAAGGTGAATTAAGTTTAGGAAAGACAGTGTAGGAAGCTGCAATAAGAAATTCCTCCCAAGAAATCCTATTCCTCTTGGCTTCCTCGGTGTGTTTGGAGATGGGCTCCAGCCCTGGAGACCCGAGCAGATCCAAACTGCCTCTGTTTGTGTCAGGAGAGGGATGCCCTGCCTTCAAACAGCCCAGCACCAGTGCAAGTTTGGCAAGAGACCGTGGAGACAGCAGGATTCCTTTCAGCCAGAGCTGAGCAAATGTTCCCAGCAAGAATCCATGGCTGCCCTGAACAGCTCACAGCCCACACATGGCAGAGCCAGGGGAGCAGCTCCACAGTTTTGGTTTGGAGATGCTTTGGTGCTGTCGTCTGCTGGAAACAGATACGTGCATGTAGCTGGCACATCATCAGCTCTGGCAGCACGGGGCTCTTTTTTGTCCCCAGTGACAGGGGACAGCTCCTGCCACTGGGAGGGCAGCACCTCCATTCACTGCCCCCCTGGGGCCAGTGTGCATGCAGAGCTTTGGCACTGAGGGGTGAATTGCCTCTCTCCATCACACACTATGGAGTAATTACTGTGCTCACTGGTGCTTGTGGAGGGAATATAGAGGGGATTTGCAATCCTCTCATGCTCCAAGGCTTCTCACTTATTCGAGGTATTCATAAAAGTTTGCCCACTCTGAATACATTCATGCAAATATCCCACTCTGAATACATTCATGGAAATACTTGTGGGTGCCCTGGATGAGCCAGAGATCCTTATCAATCCAGGGTGTCCATAAACACTTGCACACACGTTTTCAGAACCCTGGCTGTGATCTTAAGAGCTTTGATGTGATCCATGAGACCATCATCTGGATCCAGGTTGGTGCTTTAGGCTCTCTGGTGGATGGCAGCAGGGCAGGCTCAGGGCAGGACCCTCTACACCAGCACCCCCCTCCCCTGGCTGCTGGACCAGCAGGGCAGAGTGGGACAGGAGCCCACAGAAACACTTCCACTCAGCCCTTCACTGCCCAGCTGCAAAGGTGCAACGCTCCTTTCTTTATCTGCTCTGTCATTTTGTCATTTGAGGGTAAAACAATTCTCAGGCAGAGAAAAAAGCTGTGTGAGTGGCCATTGCAGCTGCACCTCCACCAGCCCTCACGGGTCAGGGTCTGTGTCCACAGCTCTGTGTGAGCCACACACAAACTCAAATACGAGGCTGACAGTACAAATTTGCATGTAGAGATGTCTCGATGCTCACAAAGTAATGGAACTGTGAGTCATCCCTGCTGCAGCCCTGGTTGTTTGCAGTGCTGCTGTATACATAACAATACCTCCATATAGAAATACAATGTGGCCTTGCTAGGAGTACCTGAGAAAACATTTTTAAAGCATCAAAAAGACTTCCTGGCAAGGAATTTTCCCTTAAAAGGCTTTCCTTGTCCCATTTGGCAGGAAAAAATTAATTTTTTTATTACTCATCCTTCCAAATTTTTTCAGATACTCCCTGAGCCGCAGTTGTTTTGGGGATATGTTCCAGGCACACCTGGATCAGTGAGTCCCTGGGGACAAGCAGGGGATGGGTTTTGTCTGAGAGTCTTCAGACCAGGTCACTGCCCCAGGTCTGAATGCCTTGAGGCTGTAGAGACAGCAGAACCCTTACCCTGCCAAGGGGGAGAGAAAACAGCAGCAGCAGGAGCCCGGGTGATTTCACTGGGGCACAGAGTTCTTTTGTTTCACAGAACCAGGTTCTGTGGTGCTGCCTGCATTGTCACCCTGCTCAGACAAAGGAGAGCTGTGTGAAATAGCTGCTGCTGGCCACACTGAAGAGTTCCCTCTTTCCATTTAAACCTAAAACCTCTCATTACCAAAACCCTGCTGGCCCCTGAAAGCTTTCCCTGGTTCGAGTGAGACACCAGCAGCTTTTCTCTTGTAATTGCGCATTGTGCCTAATGAATGTGTGAGTGCTGCACACAATGGGTGACTTCGTGGGGCTGGGAAAATCCAGTCCCATGTTCCTGCTCTGATGGGAGGCTCTGATTCTGCTCCCGCAGTCTGAAACTGCAGTTCATGGAGTTCTGCTCTTTTTCTTGTTCCTCCTTGTGCCGTGTCATTTCTGCATACAGTGGAGCCAAGGCAGCTCTTCCTTCAGCAAAACTCTCCATCCTGTTTAACACACAGCTTTGCATTATCCTGTGATCCTCCAGTGAAAGGAAACATGATTTTCAGTGATGTGTAGACTTCGCTAGTTACCCACCTTATCTACCAACCTCTAGATCCTTATTAAAATAATTTTTGGATATTTTAGGGGACAGTGACACCCCTCATGTCAGATGAGGCACTCAAGATGTGCATGGCTGGCATCAAAATCCAGAAAATTCTCTCCTGTAAGACTGAGTGCATAAGCAAACGAGAGCAAACATTCACAGCAAGAACAAAGTGAATTGCACAGCAAATCTCTTCCTCAGTGCTGTTCAAGGGATGCCACTGCTCCAGCACACTGTCCTGTGCTAGAAACAGTCCAGAGTCTGCCAGGACACCAGTGACAGTCCTGCTGCAACACCCAGAGCTCAGCAAACCCTCCCTGAGCTGCCTCAGTGCCTAGAGAGCAGGCTTCCCTCCAGCCAGACATCCTGGACCAGCTGTGATGTAAAGCTTTTAAACTGAGAGAGGAGTTTTTTGTGAAACTGGGATAAGTGCTGGCTGGTAACACCTAAGAACAGAGACAGAGGAGTCAGTCCCAAATCCCTGATAAGGCAGAGCCAGGGGGGATTGCAGGGGAGCCAAGTAGAGCTGAGGTTCCTCTGACAGCCCAGGGGTCTGAAACAGCCCAGAAGTGGGAAAGATGAGAGTGAACACACCAACCCCATTGCTGCTGACCATGAGAGCAGAGTGTGTCATGAAAAGAGAAGCAATGAGCTGTTCCTGGCACTGAACAGGGCCCTGGTCCCTGTGCCAGGGGTGGGGGGTGGGAGCAGAAGTAGAATTGCAAAAAGCTGAGTCAAAATTTTGTCTCCTGATATTACTCAGTTCCTCATTTAGAAAAGGCCCTGAAAAGAAGTCTGGGCTGTATGATTGCCTGTGCATCCCAAGTTCCCCCAAATCTGGAGGTGTGACTTCATGTCACTTGCAATTATCTCCCCTCCACTCGCCAAGAAGAGCTCTGTGTGTATGAGGGGGGTGAATCTATTCCCCATTTTACTCTGCAATTAGAAACCCCTGATCTCACTCACACTCTCTTGACCTCAGACCAAGTTTCATGCATCTCTTTTCCTTTCTTAGACAGTTAATACTCTTAAAAGGAGAAACAGATGGCACCCGTTTGCAGATGTCAAACGCTTGCCTCACGTGGCATGTTTACTATGGGATTTTCAGCAGAGGCTCGTGGCCCAGATAGTGAGATTTTAGTCATAATCACCAGCCTGAAATGTGAAACAAACACTCCCTGAGGTCTGGCCACAGTTACATCTCTCACTGCTTCTGATTCTTTTTTAAATCAGTCGTGGATTGGAGCACAGAAAAGGGATTAAATGCCTGAAGTGCAGGAAGAAGAATATTGGAATGCTAAATAGAAGAATATTGGGTGCTAAAGAAGACATAGGAAAAGAATAAAAAAATGTAACTGCTGCACTTGTGGGAGGGAAAGGGCAGAGCTACAGGAGGACAAGACCCTCATTTCTCAGCACGTGGGAAGATGACTTGGGAGCAATGCTGTGGGTTTGTGATGAATACCCTGATTTACACCCTAATTTACACCCTGATTTACACTCAGCTGTCCTTCCATGCAAACTTCCCTGGGTGAGCAGTGGAGCAGGCAGGTGTGACCCTTCTTGTCACAGAACCAAGCAGCTGTGCAGCTGTGAAGTTTGCCACTGCATCCCCCAGAACAGGGCTCTGGGGCTTTTGTTTCTTTGTCTCTTTTCCTGTTTTTGAGCCCAGGTTTCTGAGCTTCCTGCGGGGAGGCTGGAAGCACAGGGACAGAGAGCAGTGGTGGTGTCCTGGTCTCTGCTTCCAGCTGCTCCATGTCAGGAATTAATCCTGAGCCCTGGGGCAGTTTTGTGGCACTTCAACAGCATTGCACATCTCCAAGAAAAGTGCTCTCTAAGGTACAAAAGCAGCCTTCTCCCTCTTAATCCTGGAAACTAAAGGGGGACACAATCCCAGTGCTGACACTGCCACATGTTTTGGACACGTTAAGCCAGTGTGGTTATTCCAGAAGCCCAAAGTGCTTCATCTACCCACCTTCATCCCATGGCAGCTTCAAAAGCACAGGGAGACATCAGCAAATCCACAGGCGAGCACCCAGGGTGCAGGAAAAATACAGCAAAAGTCAAATTAAACGTCATAAACAAGGTGGCTGCTTGTCAGGTACAGAAATGGTCTGGTTCACTCCACCAGATACATTCATTCTGTCTGTGTTCAGTACCTGGGCTGTGCTGAGCTGCAAACTGTGCAGATGAGCCCCACTGGAGCAGAGTCAGCAAGGGAGTTCCCATGCTCGTTCTGGTACCCCAGCAGGCTCAGGAGTGCATTCCTCCACTAGTGGGACATCTCCACTAATCAGGACAGTGTTTGCAAGTCCATGGAAAGCACATCCATGATATCAGCTCTTCTCAGTGCTACCAAAAATGTCACTGACAGAGAATCAGGGTCATGAGCACGATTAGAAAGTCCAGGTAATTTTCACTGGGACTGCTGCCTTGGTGGCCACAAAATATGCCATATCTGTGCCACCACAACTGTTTCCTACTGGGGAAGGAAGGAAAGGGTTTTGTTTGTTTTCTCTGAAAGTTATAAGGCCCTGGCACAGGGTGCCCAGAGAAGCTGTGGCTGCCCCTGGATCCCTGGAAGTGCCCAAGGCCAGGCTGGACAGGGCTTGGAGCAGCCTGGGACAGTGGAAGGTGTCCCTAAACCCCAAATAAAACACTGAGGTCCCTAATCTCCAAATAACACACAGGGACCTCAGACACCAAATAAAACACTGAGATACCCTAAGCCCCAAATCACACACAGGGACCCCCAAACCCCAAATAAAATACTGAGATACCCTAAGACCCAAATAACACACGGGGACCCCTAAACCCCAAATAAAACACTGAGATGTCCTAAGCCCCAAATCACACACAGGGACCCCCAAACCCCAAATAAAACATTGAGATACCCTAAGCC
>VZTT01075314.1:49857-76856 GCA_013400855.1 Buphagus erythrorhynchus | reverse complement strand
TGGGGATTTGGGGGTCCTGGGGCTGTGATGGGGATTTGGGGCCCCGGGGGTCCTGGGGCTGCCATGAGGATTTGGAGTCCTGGGGCTGCAGTTGGGATTTGGGGGTCCTGGAGCCGCCGTGGGGATTTGGGGGTCCTGAGCCGTGATGGGAATTTGGGGACCTGGAGCCACCGTGGGGATTTGGGGGTCCTGGGCTGTGATGGGAATTTGGGGTCCTGGAGCTGCCATGGGGATTTTGGGGTCCTGGAGCTGTGATGGGGNGGGTCCTGGAGCTGCAGTGGGGATTTAGGGGTGCTGGGGCTGTGATGGGGATTTAGGGGTGCTGGGGCT
The DNA here is from genome assembly GCA_013400855.1 of Buphagus erythrorhynchus. Lineage (NCBI taxonomy): Eukaryota > Metazoa > Chordata > Aves > Passeriformes > Sturnidae > Buphagus > Buphagus erythrorhynchus. The sequence continues at coordinate 76,526 of VZTT01075314.1, read as the reverse complement.
GTGATGGGAGTTTGAAGTCCCAGCTCTGCCATGTCCCCCTGGCACGGAGCTCACCAGGAGCAGAGCTTCACACCCTCACAGGGAAGAATTCCTTCCCAATATCCCATCTCATGCTGCCCTTTGTCTGTGGGAAGCCATTCCCTGTGTCCTGTCCCTCCATCCCTTGTCCCCAGTCCCTCTCCAGCTCTCCTGGAGCCCCTTTAGGTGTCAAAGGGAGCTCTGAGCTCTCCCTGGAGCCTCTTCTGGACTAACACCCCAATCCTCAGAGCCTTTCCTCACAGCAGAGGGGATCCAGCCCCTGAGCATCTCCAGCCTCCTCCAACACATCCCTGTCCACCCTGTGCTCAGGACACCAGAGCTCCATCCTGCAGCAGGGCAAGGAGAACGTTCAGCCAAATGTTACCCCTGGCTCCAGCTGCAGTTTTAGGTGCTGTTTAAGCCCCTGGAAATCCCAGCATTAATGCAATGGTGGAGGTTGTAACTCTGGCTTCTATCAGTTCAAACAGGCATTTCAGACAGGACCCCAAAAAGCAGATCTATTAAATGGTGTTAATTCAATGAACCTGCAGCAGATGCAAAAGCTGTCACATGATTAAATCACGTTTAAATTAGTGCTGTTATCTGTAGAAATAAAAGATGGGGTTGCAGCCCTGGTGGAACACGTGTTTGCAAATCCTCCTGAGCCAAAGGAGCCAGGGCAGTGCCAGCCTGTGGAATCTCCAGGCTCCCAGAAAGGATTCCCTGCAAGGCACAGCCAGAGGTACCTCTGCCACAGCTCCATCCACATCTACACAGCTGCAGCAGCAGCAAACTGAAGCCTCAGCTTCTAGTCTCATTGGCAAAAAAATAAAACCAAAAAAATACCCCCAAACAAAACCCTTCTCTTTGTTTTTAAAGCAGAGGTGCACCAGAACTGTGTAGTACAGCCCAGTGTCAGGGAAAAAAAATAATCATGGAACAGGTTACATGGAAAACAGTGATACTCACCACACTGTGAGCTGTGATTTTCCTTTTTTCAGCTCAGTAACAATTACTTCTCTTTCCTATCACTGTCTTTTTTCCTGTGTTGAAAAATTGGTGGTTTTTATAAGGAATTTAGGAGGATTTGTGGTCCAGAGGTACAACCCCTCCTGCCCACTGTCTTTATAAGCTTTAAAGGAGAATGTGCAGAGGGAGGGAAAAGTAATAATCCTGGTGTATGTTATGCCTGTGCAAATGGAAGGGTGAAGGAGCAGGGTGGAGACCACAGAGACCAAAGAGAGGGTGGGTGTGATGTCTGCACATCCTCTGGGAAGTGGGTGCCTTGTTCTGCTGTAGTCCAGATGCTCCTAAATCTCCATCCTGGTGAGGCAAGACGTGCCTTGAAGCAAAATGCTGCTTAATAGGAGATTGCTGCCACATCAATGAAATTAAATTTGTCAGGACATACCCATATCATGATTTTGGAGATCTTAGTTCCCAGCTGCACCCACCCAGAGGCAAATTAAGAAACAACAGTGAGGTAAATAATGGTTTTCAGGGTGCAGCTCCCCTGCTCTCCCAGTCTTGGTCCCATCAGTCATTTCACACAAGACCAAAACTGGAACTTGGCTGAATGCAGACTTTTTCTTTGTCTAAGTCACTTTGGTCACCACTATGCCTTTCTCAATTTTATTTAGCACACCACAAAGACCTTTTAAAACTGAAAAATATAAAAATATAAACTGATTTTCCCCCTCCTTTTTCTGTGCAGTTTGAGAGGTCTGGTGGGACATCAGTTATGTACACAAGGACAGCAGACCCTTAGCACTGTAGCCTTGGACAGAATCTACCTTTGGCAGTTCCCAGCCCTGCAGCTTTCCCTTTCCATCCACTCCCATCCCTCCGGGGGCCAGTTGCATCTTTGGTCATCCCTCTTTGAAAATGCTGAGCCCTGAAAAGGCTCAGCACTTCCCAGTTCTGTTTTCCTAACTTGTAGCCTCTCTTTTTCAAAAATAAAAGAAGATGAAAAAAAGACTGATTCAGGTTTTGGCAGCTCTCCTCTCACAGAAGAATATTCTATGCTTGCACACAAAAGGGATTTTTTAGCCAACCAGAGCAAAGAGTCAAAATAACAAACACAAACAATTACCAAAAAAATTGCCATACTCAGTAGTTTTTCTGACTGCTGCTACTGGCTCAGTGAGAGGCTGGTTCATTGCCTAATCTTGAGCTCAGAAAAAGACAGATCATCTTTAAGTTTACAGTGCTGTTGGCCCAACTACAGAGGATAGGATTTCCCTCAAGCCTTTGCCCAAGCCCCAGTGATGACTCCAAAAACAACAACTCGCCTTGAGGTTGGAAATTTTGCTTCAGAGAGATTTCGTTCTGTAAATGATACACAAATATTCATCTGAGTGGATGGAAAATGCTTAAAAGCTGCATAACACAGTGAATGAGACCAGCCCCGAGATGGAAATAATTTCCTTAATTCCTTGCAGCACTGCTGTCACTTCCAGCCATCTGTTAGCTGGGAAGTCACTGATAATCCACGGAGCAGCTTGGGCAATGAAACCCCCTGAAAGCAGAGATCACAAAGAGTTCACTTATTTCTCTACAGTAGAAAAGGAAGTGGGTGGGCAAAAGGAATTAAAGGATGAAACACACAGCTCATACCCTCCTGGCTTCAGGATAAAAGATTTGCTTTCAAAAAACCCTAGTAATTCCATACTTCCTTAAGAAATGGTGTCCAAGATGTGGAGTGAGCAGCAGTCAGAGGCAGAGTTCTATGAGCCCACTTATCTTCATCATGGGTTAGATTGCAATTTTAATCCCACAGGTCTTCCCTGGGCCTGGGGATTTTCCAAGCAGCCTGGTCAGGATGTTGAGAACAGCTTTTGACAGTGGCTGGTTGAACACTGCAAGAAAAGCAGCAGAGATGGGTTTCCCATTCATTCAGGGAATGACCTGCACCAAAACTCTGCCCCTGAGGTCTCACCATGTACTGAGGTTCTCGGTCTCAGTGATATCTGTAGCAGTGCTGCCCTTTGTCCTTCATGTTTTGGGGTTTCATATTGTTTGGTAGCTCTTTACAGACTAAGAGGGGCATGAGCATCCCTTCTATGCTCTTTGCTGTCAGATCCATCTCTGTGGCACTTCAGGTATGTAAAAAGGATATGTTTATGCTGTGTGTAGTGCAGAGGTGTAAAAAAATGTCTAAACCTAGTATTCAAACCATGGAAAAATTATGAAATCAGTAAATACAGAACATGAACTAAGAAAAATTTATGTTCAGCTGTTCCTCTGGAGTGCAGCTTGAAAAAGAACCTGAAAGGGTTCAATTTATCACCAAGTCAGTGTATTTTTTGGTAACTCTGGGAGAGATTCAGTGCTGCAATTGTTAGCCTAACTTGGTCAAATATTTCAAGTTACTACCTCGTGTTAGTCACAACATGGAAAAACACTTGAAATCTATCTAATCAAATGGTTCACCAGCTGAGATAGGCCTGATGAAAACCACATTTGTTGGTGCTGATACAGCTTGAGCTCAGCTCCTGCCAGCTGAAGTGCAGCCTGGCTTGTCACCCTGTGCAAGCCACGCTGACCACCACGATCCCATGGGCTGAGGGGTCTGGCCAGGCTGACCTGGGATTCCTGGGGAAAAACCTGCACTCAGGGGCTGCCATGCTCCAGCAAGGGACAAACTGACAGGTTCTGAAATGTATAAGGTATGTGACAGCTGAAATGGAGATGGCAAAGAAAGCAGGAGCATGCCTGGACATGCCTCTGACAGCAGTTTTGGTGCCTGCCCAAGACGTGGAGCAGTGGATAATCCCCATCCCCAGCACTGCTCTTCCCAGCCAGCCCTTCCTGCTGGTTTGCAGAGTTTTGTGCCAAGTGAAACAAGAGTAACACAGGGCTGCAGGCAGGCTCTGGGCTGAATTTTGGGTGCATGGAAAGGCTGGAGTGTGGCAGGAACAGGGGTGAGAGCACCCATGCCCCAGGCTGCAGCATTCAGCACTCTGGGCACTGCTCCTGTAGGAAATGTCCTGGCTTTGGGTCACCCAGATGGGCACAGGAGCAGCAGGGAGGAATGGACAGCTGCTCTCTAATTATCTGCATTATCTGCTCTCTAATGCCAACTTTCAAAGCAATTTTCATCTTATGCACGGGGATCCCCCCAAGATTTGATCAGAGTGACATCAGCTGCCTTTAGTGACAGCCTGAGCCACTTGAGCATTTAGCAGAGTGCTTGAGCTGAGCTGCATTTACTGCTGACAAAAAGGTCACCAGAAAACAGATCTAGTTAAATAAGGGAGTGTAGTTTTTGGGTTTTTTTAACCAATGTACAAATCTCTACTCATCTTTTGTGCAGCCTCCCCTGCACATAGAGGAAAGCTCAAGATCAGCACAGGTGTGGACTTACCCATTTCATCATAACCATACAAATATATTGGAACTCCTATACAAAGCAGCAACTAGAAAGAAACCTTTATTTTGGCACATAACCCTCCTAAGATAAATCTACACTAAAATCACTAGAATCCCAGTTGCTGTCTCCCCTTTCAATTTTCCTTGCTGATTTAAGGTTACAGACCAGCCTCACTGAGAGCTGTAGAGATCCATCCTTTCACTCTCTCCTGATTTTCACTATCAGGATTTCTGTGGGAGTTGCTGCATGGAACTGGACCTAGCTGAATGTGAATATTTTTTCTTCTTTTTCTTAAGCTTACTTGGCAGAAATCTCTCTAAAACTCAAGTGATCTCAGTAAATTTTTAAAAAGACGAGCTGTGGAAGACTTACCCATGTACCCTACTGTTCCTACTCTTCCACGGATTGATTCACCCTCGGGGATTTTAACAGCTAGACCCAAATCAGATATTCTAATATGGCCTGGAAGGAACAAGCAGCTGTGACCATTCCCTGCCCGGACTCTCACTTCAAACCCAAAATCCCCACGAGTTATTCAGCCGGGAGCCAGGAGAGGGTGCTGCTCATTTTGGCAATGGTCCCATTCCTCTGGGAGGCTTTTCCCTGGTTCTTCCCCCGCCACCCCAAGCCCCTTGGAAGGGGGCTCTTTTTAACTCCTGGCTGCCATGGATGTGCCCAGGGAGCAGCCAGGATATAACAGCCCTGATGAAAAGCATCTTTGGCTTAATTACAGCCGAGCTGGAGCGATCAGAGCTGCGGCTGCAGCTGCTGAGCACTTGGATGGCAGCACAGCAAAGTCACAGAAATCCTCGGGATAAAGGATGCCCCACAGCTCGCTTGCACCTGGGGCTCTGCCAAAAGCTCCGGGACAGGAGCTGTGCTGGATGTACACAAGAGGAGCTGCCTCTGGCACGGGGAAATGAGCACTGCCATGTAAACAGGGCTTCTGGCAAAAAATCGGTGACTTTGTTAGGCTTGCTGCTCTGTTTTAGGATGAAGAGAGTTATAAACAATTTATAAAAGGGAGTATGTGCTACTTTTCAGCATTGGACCAGTCACAGAATTATACAGGACCTCTCTGCATCACAGTAAATTAGTTTTTAACCCAGACACAGATGCTGCCCACTTAAAATGTCTGAATCTTCAGTAAAAAAATCAAGCACAGTGCAAACCGTTATCCAAACAGGAACATTAAAATCTTTTTCTCTCCCCCCCTCAGATTTTTCAAACCCTCCTTCTCCACACCAGTGGGCTGGCAAGAGCAATGAGAGAAATGCAGCAGGAACAAAAGAAATGGGAGATGGAGCAGGTACAAGGAGCATCTTCCCCTGTTGAAGTGACTTAGTGCAATTTTTTCAGACCACAGCCCAGCCAGAAGTGAGCCCCACTGTGCCATTCCTTCTTCCAAGAAAAAAACCCTGACACGAGGACAGAGTGTAAACTGTGTTAGCAAGGACTGAGAGCTGAAAATGGGATAATTTTGGGACATGAAGCCATCTCAACCCAAACTTTGTTCAGAACGTGAAAGAGTTGCCAGCACACAGATTTGGTGTATTTGTAGAATATTTTTATTTTTTAGCAGAGAAACACAAAATAGGGTAGGAGTTTAAGGCATGCAATTTCTCTTGCTTGTTTTGTGTGCTCATACCTTCAGTTCTATGAAGAGGAGTAGATCCTATCTTTAATCTCTACATAAAGCAACTCTGAGCACCCACTTACAGCCTGAGGTTGGATGCAATGTTTAGTTGTTCCTGGAATTAAGGATTTACTCCTAGGGAAACAGTTCTTTTTCTGTCTGTGTGATTTGTTCTGTTCCACATGGAGCAAGTGTCACCTACTTCCAGAAGCAAGTTTGTAATAACATCAACTTTCCCCAGATATACACAAATTGCAATTACAGACATCTGCTTGCATGGTTTTAATTTGATTGCCTTTTTACTGAAAAATACAGATAACCTAATGAATAGGAAAAACATCTTTTTGCTTTCTGCACATTGCAAGTCTACTTGTTGGTGTTGTAGAGAAAAGAAACAAATGCAGACACCACAAAGAGAATGGTGCAATCAACTTTTTACCTCTGAGGTAAAAGAGCAACTCAAAGATTAAGAATTTTGTGGGTTAAGGTACATTAGGTTAGAAACATAATAGGTATTGAAATAAACATAATAGGATTAGAGATGCTGCTAAAACATACATTTCCATTTCATTAATTTTTGTCTCATGATAGTGTAAAGCACCTTTGTGCCTACTCATGTGGGGCATTTGCTCTGAGCAAGCAAAGACAGAACCTGATAGGGAACATATTGCCAAGGAAAGTGTGGTTCATAAGCAGCTGCAAACTTATTTTCTCTCTTTAACACCCTATCTTTGTTCTTAAGGCTCCTGGTTTTATTTTCTGTTATTACCATTTTAAAACATGATAGTCAAAGACTCTTCTCCCTTGCTCATGCATTTTTAAAATCAATATGATTAAAAATGAAACTGCTGTGCATCCATGTGATGAATGTAGTAAGAGCTCATTCTGCATTTTTCCCATGAATGTCCCCATGCTGAATTTTTCAGTATCACTAGACTAATGCAGCAAACACTGGGAAAACACAAATCCCATGTCCTAAACTGGTTAAGCTGCCCACTCCCAAGGGCTTCAATGCTATCAGAAGTTCTGTCCTCTGCTATGGCAGGCATTAAGAGTTTGTTATTACAGTGAATTTTCAAAAGAGGTAATCCTGAGATTACAAATAGTTGGCAAGTCCAGAACTGTATGGTCCCATTTCCTAGACCCCATCAGAGAAAAAAAAAAAAGATTCATGCACATGTTTAGTTCATTCTTATTCAGTAGAACATTGAAATACAGCTTAAGCATGAGGTCAAATACCACTGAAAGTGCCTGAAGTAATATGACTTCACCATTAAATCTTTCAAGAGCATAAAAAGAACATTAACTCAGTGCATAAGAATTACACCTTACAAAATGCATATGGAGGCACTGACCTCTTCTTTGTTTTCCTAAAAATGAACAGGGCATGGAGCTCTAGGGGAAGAATCAGAACTTCCATCCCCACTTTTAACTAGGGAAAAGCCCATGGAAACAATTTTCTTTACACAATATCTGCAAGAGCAGCTCAGAGTTAAAAGAAGTAATCAAGTCTACCAAGTGAGTTTGTATTCTAAAAATGACAAACTAGACTTAGATTTCAAACATTGATGGTGACAGCAATGTATGAAACATATCTGGCCTTTCTGACAAAAAAAAAAAAAGTACAAAATGTTCAAAAGCTAACTGTGCATTTAGATTAGCCAGCACATAAACAAAAGTTCAAGACAAGCAGTGCAAAAAATGGAAGAGTAAATAATGAGAGAGTGGGAAACAGCCAGACTACAGCTGCAAAGCTTGTAAATAGAGCAAGTAGCTAATACACTTTCCCAGCTTAAACTGCAATTTAGTAACACTGCAGTGAATTAATCAAAAAATATATGAACACATGAAAAACTCTGTGCCAAAATGTGCTTTGCAGTGCTGACACATTCCCTAGGAATGCTCACTGGGAATGTCTTTCTCTACCAACCTTTGATTGCTCAGGGCAGAAATAAATTCCCCTTGCTCTCAAGCTTGATGTGAGAGCAGCTGAACCCCAAAACCAACTCCCTGTTCCACTGCAGCTCTCCAAAATCACAATTAGGAAACCCTGAAATATTTGAGTGGGGCAAACAAAACTCGGCAGGGTGATTTGAGCAGAAAAGAATTGAGTAAAACAAAACCAGACTTGGTTTGTTGGTCCTTTGCCAAAGCACTGTTGCAGCACAGAGCAGGATTGTTCAGGAGACCTGGGAGAGACCAGATGCTTCCTGATAGCAGCATCTGATGTCACACTGGTATGAGGGACAAAGCCAAGCTTTGCTGAGACCAGTGTGCCCTGAGAGGGGTATTTACTTGTTTACTGTCACATTTCCTAATGGCAGTTAGCAGTTCTTCAGAGATTTTGTCTCTTTTAGAGCCTTTATTCCCAAGGGAATAGAGGTTATCCCATCCTCTGAAGAAGGTGATTGTCTACTGCAAATAGAAAGAAAGAAAAAAAAAGGGAAGGGGGAAATTTAGGAGATACAAAAATGAAAATCATGACTAGGAAAGTATTTTGATTCAGCAATAAAGGCAAAGCAAAACAGACATCGCCCTGAAAGAACAAAGTCACACAGGAAGGAATTGGATTCTACTGAGTTTAACCCTGAAAGATGCTGTCCCTTTATGATTAAATTTGCTATGAATGACTCACTCACAAACTAATGTGAAATGTACTCCTCAACTGCTTCTCCCAGCAGTTCAGGATGTAAAAGCTAGTCCCAAATAAAAATTACAAGGCAAAAATAAAAACCCAACCATGCTATCTCCCATTTCTCATCACCAAGATGCCTCACAAAAGAAAATACAAGAATTGAGAGCATTTTAACTTGTGAAATATGAAAGTCAATTCATGCTATGGAGGAATAGCTCAGCCTTTTAGCTGGGAAACAGTCCTTCCATGAGTGCTTGCTTAATAGCTATCATGCAAAAACAATTAGTCATTCAAGCAATTAAGAAGGTAAGTATCTCCTAAAAAGGTTTTGAGCTTTCCAAGCCCTAAATGCAACTGTTATAAAATCTAGACTGTTCCTGAGTGTAATTTCCTTATTGTATTGCCTCTCCTGAAGAGATCCATTGTGTCTCATGTGTTGTAAATTCTTGATGCTCTTTTAGCTGCAGTCTGAGCCTCTGGTGAGTTCTCCTCTTGCTCCTCACTCTTCTTCTGGTTTAGGAATATGTCTGACTTCAGGAAGCGGCTGTAGCTGTCATATTTCATGAGATTGAATATCTGGGAAGAGGGGGAAAAGAATACAAGGCAAATGACTCAGGAAAATGAGATTTTAAATGAGAAGGATGCATTAATTCCAATGTACTTTCGTTCTGTTTGGACTAGAACATTATTACAGAGCAGGACATTAAAAAAAAAAATACACTTCCAACTCTCCAAGGGGCAGCACAAAGCAAACAATATTTTGGGTTCCATGGTCACTGCTTGGCAATAATGTCCACATTAGTTTAAAAATCAAATTATAGTTTTCACAGTAGCCAACTTTGCACAGCTGATACTGAAGGTGAGAGCTGCCATGCCTTGGACAGTGAGGAGGATGATCAGATCCTCCTGGCAGGGTGTCTGGAAGGCATTCAGAGGGATAAAACAGAGCTTTGAGGAAAGAGAGGGACCTTTTATTCACCTTTCTGACTGCACTGACTCCTGGATGCTGCAGAGTAACTCATGCAGAGCACTGGATAACTAAGGAAAGCCTCTGAATAATTTACACAAATACTGAAACAACTGGTTTAGCCAATTCTCATTAAACCTATGCCAATCTTCCCATTCTTTTTAGACCAAATGCCAAGACTGGTCTCAGGCCAGACAAGAAATACTGCAGGAACCTGCCACAAAGAGCTGACCTGGTACAGATGTATTTTGCCAGTTAAAATGTGGGTTTAAATTGCTGGTGGATTAAATGTGTGTAATTACACTTCTCACTAGGCCAAGAGCTTCTCACAGCCAGCATGGAAACATGAAGTCAGCCCAAAGAAGAGCTTTTTTCTCCCAGGGCTTGAGTTCAGGCTCATCCCTCAGCAGAACTGCTGCTCTTCTATTTATACCCACTGCAGACAAAAGAAAAAACAAACCTACAACTCCTTTGGAGTTTTTTGAAAACAAAAGGGTTGAGAGAGGAGCCTGGAATCTGTTCAGGTGTCAAGGTCAGGACTATATTTTACTTGGTCTTGAAACAGAGGGGAAGGGAAAAAAAGTAAACTTCAAAACTATAATTGAGGCAAAACCAAAGCCAGCCTTGCTCTCAGTCTATTATTTCACTGGTGGAGCCTCTCTGAGTCACATTTCAGGACTGATTATTTTCTTATGATACTCAGAATAACTGAATTTCCAAGACAAATTTCTGGATTCTGACCTGCAGATGTGGCTACTGCATGTGTGGATAACTCATCTTTACCTTTACAGGGCCTCACTTCTAGCTGTTAGTACAATCAGGTAACAACTCTTTGCTAGGAGGAAAAAAGAAAAACAATCTCAAACTGCTTTTTCATTTCACATCTTCAAGGAACCTGGACAGATACAGGCAAACACCTAAAACTTGACTGTTCTTGTCTGTGCATTTGCTGAAATAGCTCCCTTACAGGTAAATTACATGGTGGATTTTACTAACCACTATTTGTTTCCATATTTAAATATTTAAGTTCATGTCTAAAACTGTGGAAACATTATTCTTTAAGCTCCATATTGGAATATGAAAAAAAAATCCCAAAACACCTGCTCTGTGTAAAGCATGATCTTCAGGGTCTGAACTCCTCCTGAGTTAAGTCAAATTATACCTCCTGGCACTGGCTAACTGCAATAGAATTAAATTTATCCAACCAGCTCAAGGGGAAAAATTGTCAGGCAGACATTTCCTGTTAAAATGTCACACTTGTGCTAAGAACTTAGACCCCTCTTTTTCTGATATCACTTAAAGCATCTCCCAGAGAGAAAGAGCACTGAAGATCAAGCTCTTCTGCAGCCTGGTCAGCCAAATATACAGAGCAGAGTTCTTGACCACGTGCCAGAGCAGAAACCTCTTTTCCCCTCCCTCCCTCTCTCCCAGCCTTTGTGGAACAGGAACATTTACCCCACAGCTATTCTGGAGCACATGGATTTCTATGAACCACTCCAACACCACTTTATTCAGCACAAACAAATGGCCTGGGGACAGCTAAGGCCACCCCATGAGCACCAGCCCACACCCCACCAGTGTCCCCAGTTAAATCAGGAGCTCCCTGGAGAGCTGGAGCTCTTGTTGCCAGCCCTGCTGTAACAGACTGTGGCCTTCCAGCTCTGCCTTTTTCTACTTCAGACCCACAGTGCCAGCAGTGGTTAACACTGCTCCTCAGAGAACAAATTACACCACTCTTCATAACTTTATAAGGATTGAAAACTGGAGAAGACCATAACTCTTCTGAGCCATTATCTAACAGCAATAAACAGTAGCTTCAAGCACTGGAAACTTGCAATGACCCATAAATGCTCTGCATTTGTTTTTAAAAGCTCGCAGATTTTCTTCCCACACTAGTGGGATTCCTCTACCACTAGTCCAGTGTGTTTCCAGTTCAGGTATTTCTAATCCTTGGCTCTCCCTGTGCATGTCATTGATAAAATAACAAATATTTTAACTTCAGTATTCCCTCCAGCTTCACTCTTATAGTCACTCACCCTGAACTGCAGTGCTTAGATCTACCAGAACATTTCCTTCCCTTCCCCCAAGTCAGAACTTTGTCCATCAAAAACTGTTTCTTCACATGGAAATTGGATTTCAGGTATTTCCACTGCTTATGTCTTGGAATCTCCCTGAAAAACAGCAGAGCCTTTGCTCCTCACACCCCTCCAAGTGACCCAGCCAGTGCCCAGCCAATGTATGCAATACCTGATTGAAATGGGCTGAAAACACTGTTTAAATCTCTGTGCTGTTTCTCCACATAAGGAAAGAGCCAAATGGAAAATACAGGTAGTCCTGAGGATGGTACAGGAATTAAAAATAGTACTGCAAGTGCTGGAAAGCTGCAGATAAGAATGACTCACTTCATAACTTATGCTTTGAAATCAGCTAAATATCAAGAAAATTTACCACCTAAAGACATGCCTGCAAAATTTCTGCTAGACCTCCCAAGTTCTTTAGGGAAAGGCAAAGCAGAGACCAACTCCTCTAAGTCTTGCATGTTACAGAAGAGGAGGGTTTTCAGGAAATTGTGTTATATCAATATAAATACCAAAGCAAAGTAAAATGAAGACATTTGAGCTCTCAAGGAAACCAGCGGCAACTACAGAAACAAACATCAGCAATGACTCAGAACCAGTGAATACACAGGAAAACGAAGGCACTGAGCTAGTCAGGGCGATTCTCAAGCTTCCCACGCAGGAGCCCAGGAGAAAACCCCATCCAATTTTCCAGGAAAGCCCTGAGCTGGAATTAGAATGATTGTATTGAGTCTCTTCATTAACTGGTTGTAGTGAGATGGGGCCAAGACCCTGGAATATCTCAGAGCAGCTGCATTAATGTCCCCAGCATGGAAGTTGTGCTTACCTGCTCAATCCATGCCATGGCTAGAAAGCAGAGTTCACTAAAACCACACAAAAATGAATGAAACTGTGTTACTGAAGTAAATAACTTTACCTGGTCCTGGAGCTTCTGAAACATGAGAGGGTGAGGTGTCTCCAGGATGGTCTCACTCAAACGGGACTGCCCTTCAACATTGACTTGGGAGGAAGCTTTACTGGACAGGAAAGTCATGTAAATCTCTTTAGCTTTTTCCTGCATCTGCAAAAGGACATTTATTTAAAGAATTATTTGCTGTGGGACTGTTCTCTGTGTCAGGTTCTTCTTACTTGTATATGTTCATTTGTACTGGAAGAGGAACATCCCTGCAAGCCAAAAGCTACACTGACATCAGTGAAAGCTGCCAGAATTCAGGTCATAGGTTACAGCAGGTTGGGATGCTTGAATCTCAGCAGCCAGTGTAAAACTGCCCAGCATCATCAGCTACACCTTGTCTCTGCTTTTGAGACAAATGTTTTTCCAGACAGATCATCATTATGGGCAAGAAACCCAGAGGAAGAGAAACTGGGAACTTACTACAGGGAAAATTAGGTGAAGTTAGTGTATAGCCCATGCTACTGCCAGATTACATTGTCACACCACACTTTGTCTTAACCATTACCTCAGAGCACCAACTCCATGATTAAAGAAAACACCAACAACTTGGCTAATTGGCAAAGATAAGACTCTCAATAGCCTCTGAGAGCTGATAAATAAGGGTGTGATCTGCATAAAGCTGTTTGTTGGTATTTGCCCTGATTTCAGAGTTCTTCCCTTGTCAAACCAGTAACAGCAATAACATCTTAACCCCACCAGCATCTTTAAGCTTCAAAGCAGTGAGCAGCCACAATCCCCTGAAGTTCAAGGAAAGGCCCCTTAACCAGATGGTTGGATAAGAGGAAGCCAGAGAGGGAGAAGAGAACCAAGCCAGGAAAGGGCCAAGCCCCCTGCTGCAATCTGAATTCTGCATGCTGAAAGCAGCCCAGCAGCAGCTGCTCTGGGCCATCCCCAGCCCTGGGCACTCACCAGTGTCCCCAGGGTACCTCTAATGAGCAGCCACAGCTCCAGACAGCACCAGATAAACTGCTGTGCCTTTGATGGGAACAGGGCTTGAAGAAGGAAGCCTTTAAACCCTGCCCATGAAGGAGTCTCAGAATTACTTCCATGTTTTACAGTTGAGGTACATTTAACACTTGGGGGTAATCAGAAGAAAAGCTGCATGTGTTTGAGCATTCAGGAAGCCTAAAGAGCTGGGGCTCCCTCACTGCTGAAGGGGGCACCCATTCTCTAGTATTCCTTTTTAAAAATCATTATTCATCTGGTGGGTAGAACATTACGTGTCAGGTGCATTAGGTCACAATGAACTGTTTTTAACAATTTCCAACTTGTTTCACAGCTCAGGGAGGACTGGGTCAGCCACTTCTGTTCTAAATGAGCAATTAATCCAAGGGATCAAAGATGTGACTGCTACAAATGGCAAAGTTAATATTCTAGTGCAGGCACAGTAAAGGGGCCTTCAGCTATTATTGCATGAGCAATTGTATTGCCAGTCTCACCTAAATGACTTTTGAACCTGCTGTCCAATTTCAACCATACTTGAGAGAGGGGCAAAGGACTGAGAAAAAAAATTACCCTCCTGCTGAGTCAATGGAAAATCAGCAAGAGAAAAGAAAGAGGAAAAGCTGCATCATGTGCTCAGAAGTTATCTGCTCTAATTGAACTGCCAGGATGTTCTTTGCTGCTGGCTAATCAAGGCAGGTATAGCTCCTCACCAGCCCCAGCACAAGGTGCTGCTTGCCCAAGGGCACAAAAGCAAGCTGGGCACTACAGAGAAAGAGCACAGGGAGGCTTAAGAGGAAAAACAAAACTAGAAGTAATTGTGAGGAAGTTTAAAGAGCATGGAGAGGAACAACAGGACTGTGTGGGAGGCTGGTGAAACAGGGAGGCTCTTTGGATTTTGTGAGGAAGAATTACAAAGAAAGGAAGTGAAAGAGCTGTGGTAGGGAGAGGAGGCCATTGCAGAGAGAGGACCTGGCTTCACAGCAGTGGGGGGAAATGGAAATGCACAGCTGAATGTTACAGGTTCTGCTGCAAATAGAACTGTTCTATGTCTTTGCTTCAGTAGTACAGCAGCTGATTAGCTACAGCTTATAATTTGCTTTAAAAAGAAAGAACAGTTAAAGCTGCCAGTGTGTTCATACACCCCCCAAATGTCACTCAGGCAGAGCCAGGTTCAGGTGGAGGAGGCAGAGATTGTCCCTGCTCACTCCTGGCATTCTCTGCTCTGCATCAGCCTGAACTAAAGCCTCAGCACAGGGGACTCTGCTCTGGAGCTGGAACAGCCCTTCAGCTGGGGTCTTGTTCACAGGTGGTTGTTAGAGGATTCCTGGCAGTCCTCAGCTCCATCTGTGTGCTCTCCCCAGTGTCTGTGCCAGATTCCCATTTGGAGCACAAAGTTCTGCCTGCAGAGCCCCCCTCACTATTTCAAGTGGATACAATATTCCTTCCCACTTCCTTTCCTAAGGTCAAGCTCAGCTCCCAAGCATGTGTGGCTCCCAGATGAGGTGGCTGGGAGCCCCAGATGCTCATCAGAGCATCACCCAGCACTCCAGCTGTGCAGCATTACCCAGCCCTGCTGAACCCTTGCCACATTCCACATGGGAAGCAGCAGAGGAAACTCCTGAATGTACAGGACTTTGTTCTGGAATCATTCACTACAAAACTTCAACATGGACATTTTGGTGGGTTTTAGCAATAGCTGAAAATATTCCCTGTTGTTGGAAGCATTTATTACAGTCTGTAATTTATTTTTGAAGCTTAGCTGCAAGAGGAGAAACATTTAAACGCTGGGAAGCAGCACGACTGACATGTTGTTTATTTCATTAACAGTCACAAATGCAACAACTTATGACTAACTTCAACAAAATATTTAAAGTTTAATTTTATTCCCTTATCCCCACCACTCCCATTTCAGTAATTAAATACACGAGGCCCACATGGGTGGCAGCAGAGCTCACTGCTACAAGTGGACTTGGCCCAATTGCTTTTTCAATCTTCACTAAACATTAAATTTGTATTTTAATTTCAATCTTAAAGGAATATCCTTTTCTATTGTTTTTTTTTGAGCTACAGAGATGTGTCTTGAGCTGAGGGGGAAGTTTGTCCCTCCCTGCTAGAAGAAGATGGGCTGAACCCAGTCCATCTAAAACCTGTCAGTGCAGTCTGCCTGCTGCCTCTTTTGCAGCTGCCAAAAATCTCCCCTGCTCCCTGGATCATCCACTCTGATGGAACAGCAGCCTGTAAAAACCAAACACTGCCCCAGGCTGGCAGAGAGAGAAAGGATAATAATGAATATCCCTGGCACAATGGATGCTCAACCCACTGCTCATGTGGTGACCTTTGGGCAAATTTAAACTGACCAAGGAGAGTCCCATGGCAGCGCTCTCAAGTCAAGCAATGAAAAGTTTATCTCATCCTTTAAAAGTAGGTGGAAAAAAACCCCATTCATGGAATCATTGAATGGTTAGGGTTTGAGATTACTTTAAAGGTCAGCTAGAATGGTTAGGGTTTGAGATTACTTTAAAGGTCAGCTACTTCCAACCCCCTGCAGGGACAGGGAACATTTTCAACTAGATCAGATTGCTCAGAGCCCCATCCAGCCTGGCACTGAATGTTTTCAAGGATGGGGAATTGATCACCTCTCTGGGAAACTGGTTCCAGTGTGTCACCATCCTCACAGTAAAGAATTTCTTCCTTACACCTCATCTAAACTTGCCTATGTCGGTTTGAAGCCATTCCCCTTGTCCTGTCACTCCATTCCCTTGCCCCAAGTCCCTCTCCAGCTCTCTTGGAGCCCCTTTAGGCACTGGAAAGTCTCCCTGGAGCCTTCTGTTCCCCAGGCTGAACAGCCCCAGCTCTCCCAGCCTGGCTCCAGAGCAGAGCTGCTTCAGCCCTTGGAGCATCTCCGTGGCCTCCTCTGGACTCACTCCAGCCTGGGTTAAATTGATATCAGCTTCATCTGACCAACAGTCCCAGTGTCTATGAGCTAATCTGTGTGGGAAACCAGCTTTAAGGAGAAGCAAATTACAAAACAAGTAAAAAACTGTTTTTAGATTGTTATGTGCACAATAGAGAGATGCAAAGGGATTTCTGCAAGAGTCACTTTCAGAAGAAAAATCCACACTTCATGCTACCATAAACACTGGAAAGATTTCTATTTTTAGTGCTTTTCCTAGCTTTGTAAATTATCTAAACAAAGCCACCCATAAGCAGTAGCTACAAAAACTTACTGTAAGCCTGTGTCATTCTATAGCACATTTATTCAATCATAATAATTTGGGCAACACCAGACTCCAGGCTGACCATACTGTAGAATGACTGGTACTAAATAATTAACCTAAATAGAACCTAGTTAAGTCTCTGCCCATTCATTTGGCAGTTCATTGAAGGATTCACCAAGCTCCTTTCCCTGTACATCACTTGCACATTTTCTGTACTGGCATCCTAAATTAGCAACCTTAAATCAGCTAAACCTATGGAAATTATTTAGCAAGGGAAAATATGATTATTATCCCACTGAAAGTGTGGGACTTTTCTGTAAAGTCGACTGACTGGTTTTTCTTTCCTCAAGACTTTCTGTATTGGTGGACCTTAATGAGAGAGGGAAGCAGCTGAATACATAAAACTGGAACTACTAAATGTTACAAAGTTCATAGTCAAATTGAACATTTCCCTCTTCTTGCAAAAAATAGTATTGTTGTATTTTCATGGATTTGTCAATACCCAAAAAATACTCACAGCTAAACCCAGCAAATTGTTTTGAGGGGAATTTTTTTTCAGTGCAAAACTCAGGATATTTACAGAAAGTAGACCCCCTGCCCAAAATACATTGTTTGGAAAGACAGGGAAATTTTTGTTGTTGTTGAAAATCTGCTGGGAAACTGCTTTAGCTGACAATCTTTGACTGACCTTAAGAGAGGAATCCTGCAGTCTGGACAGAGTCCTCTTGCACCTGCACTTCATAACACCTCTCCTAGCCCAGCTCTGCCATCTGATTGCTATTCCTTGGCATTTCTGATGTTCCTCCAAACACAAATAATCCCACAGCATACTCCTGGAAAAGCTGGCAGCCTGTGGCTTGGACAGGAGCACTCTTTGCTGGGTTAGGAACTGGCTGGATGGCCAGGGAGTGCTGGTGAGCAGTGCTGCATCCAGCTGGGGATCAGTCACCAGTGGGGTCCCTCAGGGCTCTGTGCTGTGTCTGTCCTGTTCAATATTTTTATTGATGACATGGATGAGGGTATGGAGTCCTTCATTAGTAAATTTGCAGATGACACTAAGCTGGGAGTATGTGCTCATCTGCTGGAAGGTTCAAGGGCTCTGCACAGAGACCTGGAAGGGCTGGATGGATGGGCAGTCCAATAAGATGAAGTTTATTAAATCCAAGTGCCAAGTCCTGCATTTTGGCCACAAAAACCCCCTGCAACATTATGGGTTGGGGACAGAGTGACTGGACAGTGCCCAGGCAGGAAGGGACCTGGGGACACTGATGGACAGCAGGGTGGACATGAGCCAGCAGTGTGCCCAGGTAGCCAAGAAGGCCAATGGGCCAATGGCCCCTGGCCTGTGTCAGGAACAGTGTGGCCAGCAGGAGCAGGGAGGTCATTCTTCCCCTGTACTCGGCCCTGGTGAGGCCACACCTTGAGTGCTGTGTCCAGTTCTGTCCCCTCAGTTTAGGGAGGACATTGAGACACTTGAGGGCATCCAGAGGAGGCAACGAGGCTGGTGAGGGGTTGGAACACAAACCCTGTGAGGAATGGCTGAGGGAGCTGGGGGTGTTCAGCCTGGAGAAAAGGAGACTCAGGGGTGACCTTGTCACTCTCTACAGCTCCCTGAAAGGTGGTTATAGAAAGAGGGGTTGGTCTCCTTCACCAGGCAACACTGACAGAAGGAGAGGACACAGTCTCAAGCTGCGTCAAGGCAAATATAGACTGGACATTAGGAAAAAGTTTTTCACAGAAAGAGTGATAAAGTACTGGAATGGTCTGCCTGGGGAGGTGGTGGAGTCACCATCCCTGGATGTGGCACTCAGTGCCATGGTTTATTTGAGGTGTTAGGGCATGGCTTGGACTCCATGATCTTGCAGGTCTCTTCCAACCTGAAGATTCTGTGATTCTGTGATTCACTTGGAAGAGGTTAAAAGGGCATTTTCCCACTCTCACCTCTTCATGGTACTAAAATGTGCCCTTTGGCAACAAGAGCTGCACTCAGGTAAAAAGCGTAAAAGTGGGATTTCAAAAAAAAGAAAAAAAAAAGAGCTTTAGGAGTCTGACTCTTAAGGACAGGGACACTCACTTGGAGTTTTGAAACTACTGAATTTCATACTCACAGAATGAGCTCTCAAAGAGCAGATAAACTTGAAATTTCTCAAGAAAAAGAAAACCAGCAAACAAAAAACAGACACAAACAAACAAAACATGACACATATTTTAGGCCTGACTCTATGGGCTTCAAAGTCTAAATGTGAAAGTGGATCCTGTGTTCCTGGTGGATCTAAATGTAAGCCAAGATCCAAGCAGTGTTAAAAAAAATCTATTGGAGGTGCCTGGGTGAAAAAATTTCCAATAGAATATTTCCTACTAGAAAGATAGAGCTGTAGTCAAAATTAAAAGGCTCTGCAGATATACATCAATTTGGATAAATATTTAAGCAAAAAGGTTTAAACAGATCCCTTTTGTTTTGTAACTTGTAATTTGATAAGGCAAAATGTTTCATTTTGGTGCTGTAAAATATTTTTGTTTGGGCCATTTGTTATTTTTATGTTCCACGAAGATATCACAGTGATGTAAATTTCCATGTGATAGCTGCTATGATCTAAAAAAGTTCTGAATGAAATATCTTTATATTTGCAAACAAGATGATGCAATATCACTGAATTAATAAAACTTCTGCTACTCCCTAGAAACTACAAAAAGTTCAGTTTCCAAAACATGGGAAATTTGGCAATTCCAGCACTTTGTTTTGATCTGAAATAGACCAGATTTGCTTCCAAACAATTCCACCAGGATGATTTTAGTGCAGTTTCTTCAAATATATTTATTTGCATTCACAAAAAGCACATTATGCAACAGAGATGTTTTAGCTCCAGCTCTGCTAAGTAAACTTTGTTGACAAGTAGAATTTATTTAGGAAACATACCTGCTTTTTTCCCTGTGTTTTCTTAAATTCTTCACATGCTAACCAGAACAAAACGTTTTCTTCACTAAATTCTTTCTTTAAAAATTCCTAGGAAAGAGAAAAACAAACACACAAAGGTTAGGATCCAATTTCTCTGTTGTTTTTCCCTCTTTCTACTGCAGCTGTTAGAACTAGGAGCTGCCTACAATTAACTTTACCATGAGTTTACCCAACCCAGTGTCACAGAACCACTGCATTTATTGCATCTGCAGAATTGCTATTGAACACTCTGATATACTTTGAAAGCACATTCCAGGAGCAGCATGGGCTGTGTCTAATCTCAGGCCATACCAGTAACTAACAGGAATAGTTTCTTCAGTCTCCCTTAAATACCTCAAGCACTTTTACAGCCACTGCTCAAAGGGAAATCCAAAAATATGTGAATTCATTACCAGGTGAATAAAATGAACTATTTTAATGACAGTCACAAATCACTTGGGATTCTCATGTAGTATCTTTCTGACTTTTGTAATGAGTAAAATCTCTACAAATAAAAGTGTTTCTAAACGTGATCATCAGTGGCAATAAATTCATTTAAACAAACTGAAGCAGAAGATGTAGCTGTGTTCTCTATGCTGCTTAAACACAGCACATTCCTCCAAAAGTGAGGCATGCTTTAAAAGGGGGAAAATGTACATTAAATTTATTTATGACATATAATGCTTGAAACTTTTATAGCTGTGAGATCATCAGTTTTCTCTTTCAAGTGTTAGAAAATAGAGACTAAATAATGCCAGGAATTAAACAGCACCAAGATTACTTCTTTTTTTTTTTTTTTTTTTAAGAATTTAAAACCAGCGTTTTGCAATTCTTGTTTACCCCACTTTTCAAACCAGTCTGGCAGGAAACCATTTTATCCCAGTGCATTTTATCAGTATGGGATGGCAAAAGCTCTTTCAAGTAGGCAGTTCCTATTCTTACATCTAATATGGCAAGAAGGTCTTGAAACACCAACTCACCACCCTCACCTAATTAAACTTCAAGCCATTTTGAGCTGCACCAGCCCACACTTTGTAGTAAACTGAAAGGGAATATTTTCAGTAGAGCTGCTAAACACAGAGCAAGAGCCACAGAGTCATCAGATTGCTCCAGGCAGTTCGTTGCTTAAGGACAACATGTGAGAATGGAGAGCCCAGGAGCTCAGTGATAAATAATGCTTGGCAGGAGGGAGCAGTGGCTCAGGGACTGCAGTTTATCCAACAGGAACTTGTTATCCTTGCAAGAGAGGACAGATCCCAATAGGAAGGTGCAGCCAAAAATCTTGCCCTTGCCTTTTGAGCACAGGCTGCAGTGGCAGGGGGCAAAAGGTGCCACTCCAGCAGC
Source organism: Buphagus erythrorhynchus (assembly GCA_013400855.1). Taxonomy (NCBI): domain Eukaryota; kingdom Metazoa; phylum Chordata; class Aves; order Passeriformes; family Sturnidae; genus Buphagus; species Buphagus erythrorhynchus. Next base: position 55,423 of record VZTT01075314.1, on the reverse strand, counting down.
TCTGCCAGTGGCACAGCTCCAGCTCTGCCATATCTAGAGGGATGTATGCCTCTGTTCACAGTGCTGGCACACATCATGCTGAGGCTCATTCTGCACCCTTCATGCTGGGGCTCATTCTGCTTTAAAACCTGAATTTTGCTTTATGTAAATATCCATATTTAATATATCGACCCTAAACCGTTTCACTCCCTCTGGGTCTTCGAGGAGGTTCTCCAGGGATGTGGCCCATTTCGAGGTTCCTTTCAAGGTTTGGTGGCTGCTGCTTGGGTGGCCCTCACCATCATTTATCTCTGGAAAAAAAAATAAAATGAAAAAAACAGGATCTTCTTTAGAAAAGACAAGTGTCAGTCACATGGATGTCTCCCCCATTTCCCCCTGCACTCTTGATTTCAGCTGCTCTCTTTAAAGGAAACACCATAAAACTGAAAATAGACACACACACATATAGACACTTGAATTCTGCTTTGCCTGTAAGGAGGCAAAAATTCCTTACAGTCACATAATTCATGAGCATGTAAGGAGGTACTGTCACTGTTTTAGAGGAGTTCAAGCACCTTCTCCCTGGGGAACACAACGACCACAGTCCATATTTTGCTCTGGCACTGTCAACAATGTTGGTTTCTCTAAAGGAACTTCTGGTCAGTCACACTTGAAATTTATTTTTAAGAAGAGAATTGTCACTGGAAGCTGGATGCTCGGTAAAAGCAGGGAGAGAAAGAAGAATAATGGTTTGTTTAGCAGGAGAAGCAGTCCAAGATATTAACCCAGTCCAATGGGAGGAAAGACACCCAGCAGAAGAGCCTCACTCCAGCTGAGTCTAGTTTTGGGCAAGAGGGTGATTTTACTGCTTGTTTCCAAGTCCTGAAATTCTCCTTTTATGAGGTGTACTGGACTGTGCCCACATCTGATGTGCCAGCCAGCCTTCTCACAGACAGGAAAGATGGAATAAAATTTCTGTTTCTTCTATCCCAGGAACAAGTGCATTTCATTCGAGGCTGGTGATGGCAAAAAGCCCTGTTTGCTGGCTACCCTTCAGAAAACCTATTACTTGGAAGAACTCCAGGAATGCTATTGCTCACGTGAAAAACTCTAACACAGACATAAAGTGCTCAGCCTCCTCTCCTCTAACACACAAAATGCCCTGGGAACACAGGAGGGAAGTCAGAAGGATAACAGCTGCACTTCAAGTCACTATGCACTGGAGAGATATACAAAACTCTTACTGTAACCAGTACAGCTTCTATTTATAACTTCAAAACTTCTCCCTACCAACTTACTGGAAATCTGGATCTGGCTTAAACTCTGCTTTTAAAAACCCTTTTTTCACCATGAAAGTAATCCTCACTAAGTATCTCGGAGAACTCTCTATGCAGAACTACATGCATATATATATATATAAAAATACATACTAGCAGATGCCCTTTCCAGTTGGTGGCTGGAAATAATGCTGAGGTTAAAGCCCTACAGAATATTGGCATGACAGCAGAGCCTCCTGAGCTGTGGCTGATAGGGACCTGTGGAGTCTGTTTGTTTTACCAACTGTTCTAAATGAATGAACATCTCTTCTGCCTTGATAGGAGGGGGATTTTGTTTCAGAAACTCTCTGCTAGTTTAAAGGTCAGGAGCCAGAACCTAAGGATTGTCTCCAAACCACAGCTGCAGCCTTCACATGTGACAAGAGCACAGCGAGTTAACACCGCCTCAGTTTGCCCCCCTTCGTGCAAAAGGATGTGGTTCTTGATTAGGACTTGAAAAAATTATTTTAGAAACCTGACTCAAAGTATTTGGGCATCTAATCTCAGTGAAATCTGTGAGACTTGAGTGGGAATGTCCAAGTGCATTGCAGCAGAACACAGAGCCCTCTGGGGTGCTCGGATGTGTTGTGATGCTCACGCTCACCTTGGGGCAGGGTGGCAGCTCTGGGTGTGCAGCTGCTCGTGGCCTGCAGAACCAGCCCATTCCCCCTCTGAGCAAAGGATTTAGCACACAACACAAGGGGGGAACATTTGATTTCCAGTGTTTCTTTTCCAGCCAAATCTGAAGTGGACACAAATGATTACTTTGAAAAGCATGTGTTTCAATGAGCCAACGCAGACCCAGGCCCTTGAAAACCTAAAAAAAAATTCTGGTGAGGAAAGGCCAGAATAAGTCCCTCCACGAACCCAGGATACATCAATCTGCTTCTCTTTTGCTGATTTGACTGATCTCCCATTTCACTGCTGGCCATTCTCTACCCTTCCTGATCATTTTCCCCATCTTCCTCTCACTTCCAGCCTACCCAGCACAGCCCAGCTCTGCCCCTCAATTTATGTTCTTCCCCCTCTCCTCCTTGTCAGCCTCCAAACCCTGCTCCCTCTACTCCCCTTTTCTCTGAATTCTCCCCCTACAGCCCTAATAGAACAAAATTTGGTTTTGAAGGGAGGACCTACGTGTCCATTCTGCTGAGCCTTGTACAGGACACTGTACTCAGTTTATTTCCTCACTTAACCAGCTCCCCTCGACCCAAAAAATACTGTGGTACAGAGACAAGTGTTGTCTGTCCGTTGCAACCCTTCCATTTATCCCTTGCCTCATTCATTCAATTTATTCCATGTATCCCTTGCCTCATTTATGTCCCCAGAGCAGAGGCTGTGAGGTGTCTCAGGCAGCTCTGGGTGCCACCAAAGGTGCAATCTCAGCTCAGCCCAGGCTGCAGCTCCCAGCACTGCCCACCCCAAGGCTGGGGACAGACACCAGGCTGAGCCCCATCAATCCCTATGTCCAATGCTCCTCTGCAACCACCACAAAACACCAACATTCCCCTTCAGCACAAACATAAATAGGCTGCACACGATGGTAGGAAACACCCTGAAATTATACAAGGCTATTAAAACTGCTGGGTATTTTTATTATATCCCATTAAATATGCCATCACCGACACATATTCTAATACAAAAGTGACCCAACATCCCCCCAGTCAGGATCATAACTTCCCACTCCACATGCTGGTTTCATGTAGCAGATTTAATATGTGATTTTCAGGAGTTTTTAAAGAGTTTAAAAGACAGGAAAGAGGTTTTCCCCACAAATAACTCCGGAAGCTGACCCCCAAATCCATCCCTATTACTAAATTACCTTAAAAATTATACTTTCACTGAAGTGCAAATTAATGAGTCTGAAACAATTCATTGGAGGAGGCAATACAGCAGTGTAGTTACATGAATGATCCTCCTGACATCTATTTATCTCTGATATTTATAAAAAGATAACTTTCCCTTGTTAAAATAATCTACTGACAAAGTTAAGTAATATAGCCTTGGAAACAACAAGCTTGATCCCATTGTTTAACAAGAACCAAAATGTACATACATTTATCTGATCATTTAAATGAGGAAGGCAGACATTTGCTGTTACTAAAAGCTGGGAGATAATTTTGTGCATCACAAAGGGCACTACAAAATGGCAGTTCTCCCACCAATATTTCTGTAAAAGTAACACACAGAATATGCATCAGATGATAAATAGATTGACTACATTTCTTACATTGTGGTATATTCATTACATTATAACGTGCTAATTAAATTTCAGAGCAGAGCTTGCTGTCTTTTACTTAAGAAGCCAGAGGCAGAGAAAGACATGCACAGCAGAGCACAGTTGTAAGAGTTTCTGCTGAAGCAAACTTTCCACTGAGTTGGAAATGTGCTTCAGAGACACCACGGCTCACACAATGTGCAGGGAGCAGCCAGCTGCTCCTACCGAGGCAGCAAATGATTAAGTGCTTCTTTTAACAGCACCATTCTTCAGAGCACTCCTTGCTAAGCCAGCAAACAGGCAGTTGCATTATCTGGAGCATTATTTTAGAGGAAAACCTCGCAGGAGCTGCCTTCCCATCACACAATGGCACTGCAGCAGCAGGCTGTGGATAAAGGCTCTTTGTGCACAGCAGAACGGTAAGTGCAGCACTAATAATGCCGTAATTATCAGCTGAAGACTGCTATCAAAAATGCCAAATATTTGCATCCTCCAAACAGGAACCTGGACTGCAATCCCAGGAAGTATCAATACCATCAATATATACAACTTTGCAGGTCAGAGCTCACAGTCCTGGCCCTTGTTTTTGACAAGCGCGAAGAGAAAAAACCTATGGGAGCCCATGAAACGGAGTGATTCCGACACGGCTAATAGAGTTAGACATGCTGATCACTCTGCCTTCCAGAAGCTTTCCCAAGCTGCTGCCACTCTCCAGCTGTTGATACCGTGGCCTTTGTGGCACCATATCGAGCAGCTCAGACTCACACCCTCCGCAGAATGCTGCTGAACACATCCCTGTTCTGCCCATCTCCTTCCCGCACACACCTTCTGCACGCTCCCCAACAAACAGCTGCCGCACAAAAACACCCACAATGACAAAAGCACCGTGCAAACAGCACATTCCTTCCTCGATATTTAAGCATTGATGTACAACAAGAAAAGTTGCTTCCATTTCTTTTTGAAGAACTTCTGACCAGACCTCCCTTCATCCACCTGGATCATAAATTTGCAAGCCATGAGCCTTTATTATTACTTTAAAAGCATTCTGAATGCCTTGTCTTGTCCTACAGTCACCAGAATGCCTACCCAGCAACAATCACTAGTCTGAAATTAATAAATCCAAGGTATGAAGCAGTGGGAAACTTCATAAGCAAGCAGCTGAAAAGGGAAAATTCCCTTACTTTCCATGTATCCAAGCATCAGCAGATGAATCCTTGTACAACAATTCTTTCCTAGTAGCAGCTGAATTTTAGACCTTTTTGCTACAGCAGAGCTCTCCTTCACATGTGTGGGGTGCTCAGAGCATGAGGCTCAACATCCTCTTTTGACTGTCTCTAGCAACAGATGGCTACTGGATTCCACTTTTAACCATAAGGAAGGAAACTAAAGGGACGTTCCTCTTTTGTAGCATCTCTGGAAGTGTTCACCAGACATACAGCCTTTAAAAAACCCCTTCCCCGCCTGCCTTCCTCCCCAAGAAAAAAAAAACCCAACCCAAAAAAACTCCAGAAAACCCAAACAACTCTAGACAAAGATGTCATTTGGCTTTTCTTAGAAAGACTGCAACGTCTTCCGGCACAAAATACAGTGTTATTTTCTAGGATTTGGAGATTGCAAGTGTTGCCCCAAATGTCTCAGCAGTGACAGATATCACACACCACCCCTTGGAACCGACAGACCCGCAGCATCGGGGATACAAAACACAAAACCGCGTTAACAGCGCCTGTCTACGGAGGATCCGCGCTGCCCTACATTATTATTCCTTGGAAATCTCCACACCAGCTTGAAACGCTGCCTCCAAAGGCAAGCTCCCCGAAGTCAGTGTGGAGTCGGAACAGCCACGCTGTGATGGGCTAACGACTGCCTTGCCCCGGTAGGAGCAGCAGCTCCGACCGAAGCGGGGCAGCGGAGCGGGCAGGACCCGGCTCCCCGAGCACAGCGCATCCCCGCGGGCTCGCTGCCGGCCGGAGGGGCCACCGAGCAGCCCCGGCGCCGGCCCCGAGAGCCCCGGGGCCCAGGGAGCGCCGTGAGCCCCGCGCTTTCGGCCGGCGGGGCC
>VZTT01075314.1:2328-31663 GCA_013400855.1 Buphagus erythrorhynchus | reverse complement strand
CAGAACATCACAAATAATACACTTCCTAAACAAGACTTACTTTTTTTATATCAATACTTTAAAAAGATTATTCTATCAAGATTTAATCTTGGTAAAAAATCTTCAACGGTTTCATTAATATTTTCACACAAATCTATATTCTTTATATCTAAGATTACCATGTGAGCAACTTACCTTTCCCAAAATTTTTCTCCCATTCATAGCAGCTAATGCAGCAGCTGCATCTCTGTGTTCATAAAATTCCACAAAGCAATAAGGGTCATTGCTTGTATGCTGCAAAACAGAAAATCCAACAGAAGAGTTGACCCTTCTGCTATCGGGTTGCTGAGAAGAAAATCCAGGAAAATATATTACTTATAGCTAGAAACTTTCAGAATTATTTTGCATCAGATTTATGAAATAGCCTTTGACATTACACTTAAATGCAAGAATTATTAAGATGGATTTTTATTAAAGGTCTAGCAGGTTCTGAAGGATAGCTTGCTTTGAATGGGGACTGAAGTTTACTGAACTAAAAATAACTGATCAGAAAAGTGATCTGCAAACTGGATGGAAAGGAGGGGGAAAAAGGGGGAGAATGGAGAGAAGAACAAAACTGCCTCATGCATATATTCAAAGCCAGAAAGGTTTATTCCCCAGACACATTTTCATCAATTTTCTCTTGCCCTACTTAAGAAGTCTTCCCTTTTATTTGACTGGAAACCACGAGCAGGCAGCAACCTGGAAGCTGCAGTGTCAGTCTCAAGTGAAAAATGCCATAGCAAACAGCTGGGAAATAACCTTTTTAAAGAACTCCAAATGGTCTGACTGAGGGAAAAGGGTATTAATCAATTGACTGTTAACTCTGTTAAACCGTGAGTACAACCTGTTTTTGTAGGATGACCTACCAAATCACCTTTAAAAGTACTCACTGACAGAGGTCGCTGAAGTAATAAATGCACCAGAGTATACAGTGCAAAGAACAGAAGAGTTTTCTGAAAAGCTGATCAAGTGGAAAGGGTGTTGAGAATGCCAACCTGAACACTGGATTTGATCTACCTCCAAGATGTAATGAGTACAAAACTCTAACCAAAACATTTCCATTAACTATCCAGCACGTGCACAGACCAAAAGATGATGAACACTAATATTACCCTAAACAAGTGATTTCTCACATGGATAGGAAAGGGTCTAGCACACAGGAACTGTTCTGGCATCAGTATTCTCCCCTACCTAACTCCCCCAGTGCCAGGTAGAACACAGCTGTAACACAAGAGAAGCCTTTTCCAGCATTCCTTTTAACTTCTGACAACTCGTACACACTTACACTGATGAACAATTCTACTCCTTCCCCCTAAAACTGGATTGTACAGCTTCAAACATAGTCCTGTCTACTTCTGAAGCTGTTAAATGCAGCAGCTGAACAGACCACAAGGCCTTTATACACCTCAAACAGTCATGGAGTGTTAAGTCATCCTCCTGAACACTGTCAGTACGTGGGGCCTCTAACTGATGCACAGTGAACAGATGAGAGAAAATGTACCTGAGATCACAGAAAAAGTTTCAGTCACAAAGCTCTCTACAAGCACACTCACCTCAGATGCCCCAAAAAAGAAAGCCTTAATTCACCCCTCCTCCCACATTTCTTTGGGAAATCCATTTAAGGCTTCTTTAAGAAATTTGGTGTAGTTTATGCTTCAGCTGAAGTGCAGCCTTACTTTTAGATTGTAGGGAGTTCTTTAGCACTGAGAACTTGTCTGAACATGAGAAGAATCTCTTCTGCACACACTCAGATCTTTAGGTGCTCAAACTATCTACAAATACTGTGCCACCAGCCTGAGTACTATATACCCCCAAAAGAAACACCTGAAATGTTTCAAGACTTGATGTGTTCATGTCACATACTCTACAAAAGAAAAAGAATGATTTAATACACCCGGCTAAAATGGAAAAATCCCAGGTTTTTAAAAGGTGATGGTGGTACTAACAACAGTAAGAACCACCTAATCATGACTCAGTTCCTAGGACAGGTTTACCACACGTTGTAGAAGGATGGACACCATGCACAAGTCCTGTGACAGCTGCAGGCCAGTGCCAGTCTAGAATCCAACCCGGACTTCTGTGACTGCTTGTTGGCAGGTGCTGAGGTCAGCTCAGTGCAGTCACCTCTGTGTGACTGAATACAGCTGCAGTTTTTGTTTATCTACTTGTTTCATAAAGATGTCTCACTTATGGAAAGATCTTAAAACCACAAAGCTGCAATCAAGGTAAAAATGTTGGAATTTCTCATCTGATCCTCAAGAAACCAAACTGATACTAACAGCTCTCACCCATCCAAAGGTGGGAACAGCAGCACCTTATGTCTGCAGAGCACATGACAATCAAAACTGCTTCTTCTGAGAAAAACTAACAACAGTGATCTGTCATCCTTCTGTTATTTTTCTCCAATAAACTTAAAGCAAATGCAGCAGAGAAAAGTGTCACATGGGAAATTATTAGTCCAGACAAAGATGAGACTGATTAAACAAGCAGCAAGCTGATGATAAGGTAAAAACAAAGAAACAAACAAGCTGTGTGACACACTGAAAGAAAGAAGCCCACAGGGGAGCTTCTGCTAGCATTCCTAAAGAAGTCTGGTCACAAGACTTGCCTTTTAATACTTTCATTAACAATCTTGAAAAAAACTAATGTAACTGTCCTCAAGAAATCTGTAAATACAAGTTAGTATGAAGCATAAGATGTAGTAAAGTATGAAGAGTATACAGAAACCAGAAATGAAGAACCAAAGCTTAAATCTGGCAGAAGCTCAGATTAGTCCCTGCCTGCTCAAAGCTTACCAGTTATAAACACAGAAAGAAGGAAAACTACCAGGGAGAGAGAAGTTTTGTAGGATGTGTCAAAAAGCTCACAGAAATGGCTGCCAACCATAAAGTTACCAGAGTAGTTACAGTGGAGATAAGAAAGCATTAATACTTACCAACACTCTGTGCAAAAGACTTTATCTGGAATACTATGGAAATTTTGTCACTTTGTTTCAAGGAAAAATTAATTTAAGAACAGACAGGTGCAGACAAGACCTATTTGTACTGGTGCAGACAAGAGCTATTTGAACTAGTGTAGAAAAAGCTGAGGAAGAGTCAAACTTATTTTGAAGGATTTCTTACTTTTCAGCCTTAGCAAAGAACCATTTATTCAAGAGGGACAAGAATTACTGAGGCTCATGTTCAAATAAAGTGAAAAATGTACAAAACAGCCTTGAACAACACTTGAAATAATAAAGTTTCTGATCATCAAAACAATGTGTTTCTGCAAAGAGGGGGTAACAATCTTTTGAATAAAGTGGAATCTCATCACCAGCTGATAAAAGTTATGCCAGGGCTACAGGCAAAAACCCACTGCCAGTAATGTCAAAAGAAGCCCCCAACTCCATTTGTTTGGACAGCTTAGGATAAAGTTACATTACATTTGCTACCCCCCCCAGATGTGGAAGGCCTTACCTCTGTTATCATTTTACAGCTTTTGCATGGTCCAATCTGGCTGAATAACTGAAGTATGAGAACCTCAGTCACATCTCTGGAGAGGTTTCCTACATAGCTACACAAAGGGAAAAAAAAGACCAAGATTTTAAAACAGGAATCCTCATCTTTTAAAATGTAATTATAGGTTTAAAAACTTAAACAACTATAAAGAATCTCCCTTTAAAACATCTCAAGTATCTTGCAGACAATATTTACAAATTATTTCACAGTTTTAATGCAGTGCTCATGTGATTTCTAAATTATGACGTTGGCCACACAACTGAGAAGTGAAGTTCAATTCAGACAACACTGGACACCAAGACCTAGTGCCAATCATTTCCTTGGCACAGAGATGTCAAAAGCACGAAAACATTGCTCAAGAATGTTGTGCAGAACAAGCAACCAACTGGGCAATGATATTTTAAGTTTCACTTCCCACTGAGTATCTCATCAAGAGTACTTCTGAATTTGGGTACAAACACACATCTAACTCCCATGAGCTCAGGAGCAGCCCTCGGACAAATTGTGCTGCCTTGCAAGCAACCAACTCAACTTTTGTGTTTTCCTGAACATTTGGAAAGCCAGCCCACTCACCAACAGACAAGGCAATTTATGCAGCATTCTGCCATAGGAAAGCACTGCACAGCATACATCTCAACAGCTCCCATCTTTGTAATACCCCCAAAATTCTGGCAGTGTTATTTTAATATCACCCAGACTTCTTGATTTTTGTTAGTTTGTAAATCTTGAGAAATAATTCCAAGTTTTGAAATACTTTAGATAAGAGTCCTAGATTTACCAGGTGACAATAATGGCTGAGAAAGTCATGAATGCAAAACTAAATTTTTAACAATGTGACTAATTTGTAATCAAATTGTAAACAAAGTGATCAGTTAAGAGAAAGGCTTGTCACAGTAACAGATGTCAAAAGCCATCAGCAGAGGGACATTCATCATCTTTACAAATAAGCCTGACAAGGCATAAAGAATTCAAGTGCAACCATTAAGACGAGCAGAACCTTCTGTGATTTAGAAATTGAAAGAATATACATTTTACTCTAGTCAGTTACAGAATGTCATAAAACTGCAAACTAAAGTCAGCCTGACCTGTTAAGAGTGAACATAAACGTGAACAAGCGTTTCTTATTGCTCACAGACAAATTTATTTTGAGTTAATAAAGGTGTGCTATGAAATTGCTCTGAGAGGCAACCCTTGAAAATTTTTGAAAAGCAAATTCTGTATTTGACAGCTGAACTTTCATCTGGATCAGCAGGATTAAAATGGACACTGTTTGTTTTTATCAGAACACCACACAATGTTATCAACAGATGTTTGTTTATGTCGTTCTTCTTTCAGCAACTGTGGGGCAATTCTGCACTTTCTCAGCAGGACTTCAATGCTACAAGATCCACAGCTTCTGAAGTATCACCTGAGCATAGAACATCCACTAAAACCCTTCATGTACTCATTAGTTTCTTATTAAAAACGTATGAATTAACACAAGTCATTAACAGAAGCCTGTATTGGTAGGAAGCTTTTCAGTAGAGAAGTTAAAAACTGCAGAACTCCAAGACCCCTTACAGGATAAATTGTCCATCTCACTGACTTGTCAGTTCTATCCTGAAAACTTAGTAGTTAAACATTTATCCATACCTTCTTTCTGAAATATTAACTAAATTTTTGTTAATCATTCACCAAAAATAAATTGTAAATTACCGATAGCTTTTAGTGGAAGTATTAACCTTTGCAGATACTACTAAAATCAGATGGAAAATGTGTATCCAGTAGGAATTCCAACATAAAGGGTCAGTGGTGCTGTGAACTTATTGCTAGTACTGGTTTCCTCTGTACACTGCAGAATAGAATTCATTAATACTGAGCCTTCACAGCACACTGATACAGTAACACTGATATGAAATTAAATACAATGAAGTCTTATTAACATTTTTTCTACTGCAAATCAGATGCAGTAAGGAGTACAATTAACACAAACAAAAAACCAAACATCATCCTCTTCTGCATAATATTAACATGTATTTGGAAAACACAAGAAGTCTGAAAATCAAGCAGGAGAATTCCTCTTAGTCTGACAAAAATTTTTAGAAGGCCAGGGAAAGCCATTCCTCAGCAATCTATTCATCTGAGGTAAGAAAAGTTACACTAACTGCTAGAAGATATAAGATCTACTAGGTGGGTTTTTGATATCACCGTTTTGATATCAGCAAGGTAGTAGCGAGAATGTTGCATCATAAACCTTAGCTAAGAAACAAGCTGCCTTTTCATAAAAATTGGGACCACCTTGACTGCTAGATTCAGATGGGATGTGAAATCCTACTGGTCCATTAATTCCCTAAATCATAAATACTGCCTTGGTGCACAATATTTCCATTAGTCAGAGGCATTCCCACCCTTCCCAAGTTGCTAAAACTCAAACTTCAGTAACACACACACTGGGAATACTGCACAGTAAAGGTTCATGTAGCTAGGACAACACCCAGAGACCCAAATGTCTCAAACTGAATGTAAAATATGGGAATACAAACCTTTACAAATTTGAAACAATAAGCTAAAAAGTAAGACTTGACGGTTACTTTCATGTCTTTAAGCAGAACGCAGTAACATCATCTCCTTCAGTACAGCAGAGATGACTTTAATAAAAACATACAAGCAAATACCCTCAGTGTGAATGCCTGCATACTGCAGAACTAAAGAAATAAATATATTCACCACATTAGGAACAGATACCTTTCCTTTCTGGAAACACAAAACTTGGCTGATGCTAATCACACATGGCCAGCCTATGGTCAGCTTTCCCCTTTCTAGCTCCATTTACACGTGATGTAACAGAGCAGCATCTTCTACTTCATGAATTCAACATTATCAGAACCATACCTCAAGAAACCAGAAGACTCCTAACCTGCTGTAGTATGGTATTTCAATCTTTTTGGACTGATACTTTCTAGAGGATATATTATGCAAACTTTTTAAAAATTATAAAACCCAGCAGGGCAGAAGCACTTACTAAACTTTCATAGATGGTCTTGGATGATGTGACAGGGCAGCAAAAGTTGTGGCTTTTTGCACACAGGCAATAGTGTTTGCTCCCTTCTGCAAGCCTGAAGCACTTAAATACCAATTAATAAGCAGCTACAAAAAAAAAAACAAAAAACAACGCAACAACCTATATACAGACAGATGTCCTGACATTAATTTTTGTCTATTACTCTTTTGAATCCTGCTGACAACACAAAGAATAATGAACTACTTGAAATTCAGAGATGTTGTAGAACTATCTAAAGAACACAAGAGGCACGAATCAGTTCTGGGAATGAGTTTTAGAACTCAACTCTTCGGCTGAGCAGAAAAACTCTCTTTTTGAAGGTAAACAGGTTTATATTGCATCCTAGGTAGGGAGGTAAGAAAGGGACATTTATAGCCACTACTTGTAGGTTCACAAAACTCCCTTACATCCTTTTTTGAGGAAAGACAGTAAATCTGATGTCTCTCTCACACATGCAACATGCAAGAAATGGCAGTTTCAACATTTAAAAGAGAAAATTATGATAAGCAGTAAGATAACTGATGTGCTCAAGAGCCCATGGAAATTCTAGCAATTCTGCTTAGTGTTTGTGAGCTAGTGGAAATAAAATGATACCAAGAATAATCCACTCTGTAGCCTCCTCCAGGAGACATTCCTGTACAAGAGCTGAACTGAAAGGAAGTTCAAGAGAAGTGAATCCGGGTGAAGCTTTACTCCTGCACCTTACCCACATTCTTGGAATACACCATGGCAAGGCTGATGAGATAACAGCTGTATGTATGCAGTGACTTCAGAGCAGTCACTGAATGCCTACAAACCACACAAAACATTTCTAAAAGCATTAACAAGAATATAACTTTGGAACTTTTCTGGTCGTCTGCGAGAGTTGGTTAGCAACACATTAGGTTTCTGATAGTTTAGTAGTAGAAACAGGACTTTGATACAGCCTGGGAAATCTAACAGTATTCACACAAAACACAGCTTTTAAGTGTTCTATTAAAACAAAACAAAACAAAAATCAGAAGCTCACAGCTCATTTTAGGACCAGCTAAAAAATTCCATGTGACAAATCACACAAAAAGGTCCCCATTCCTGGAGAGTTTTTTGGCAGAAAGTATCTAAGGTTATTCTTCACATTCCTATAAAGTTAAGGAATATAACAAATAAAAAAGCAAATGGTGTCAGGTTTCTGTATTAAGCCTCAGAAAATATTCAGAATTCTTAGAGGTCCATGACTGACCTATCATGACTGGAAACAACATAACAGCCCTGTAACTACTACAGATTTAAACAATTCTTACTTCCCAGCTGTTTAAGATGGGCATAAATGTTGAGTGAACAGTGGCTAGGTAGGTTTGCTTTTTATAAGTAAAAAAAAAAAACTTGCAACTTTTAAAGAAAGAAAATTCCTTCCTCATTCACAGATTTTGGATTTCAGTTATTCCTTGAGAAGTGAAAAAACGAATACATTCATAAAATACTGCTTACACTATCAATCAAGTGCTTTTGCACATGGTCAAACAGCTACTGAAACAATTTGTTCTCCACTTTCTCCCCCCCTCCCCAAATAAACCAAATAATGAAAACTTATAAGTTCAACTAACAATATTTTTATTTGTTGTTCTTGGGGGACAGTGAATTTTTTTATGACATCACAACTGCTCTATATGAAAAGTGGTGCTCAGGATAATAATCTTTAACACACAACTTGCTATTCTAAATTTAAAGACATTTGAGATAAAAAGTAGGGACGAGAAGGTAAAATGTAAAAAGTGCTACAGCAAAATGTTTGTCTTCCATGCAAAAAGCCTACAAATAATTACAGGATTGTGGTTACTACAGAACTACTAGTAAATTAATGTGCATGCTGTTTATTAGTTTAACAAATGATACAGTCACACATGTGCAATAAACCATTTGGGGCAGCTGTAGAGATGCTATTTCAGACATCAAGGTACAAATTTATTTTTTTCTTGTTAGTAACTAAGTGGGCTAAGTCAGATCTTCGATGGATGTGTTACTGGAAAGGACTCATGGCCAATGTGGTACCCGAACCTGTAAGCCCTAAAAGAACATTTTAAACCTCAGTGGGAATGTAGCAGTTCTTAAAAAGAAAGAAGAAGAGCCAATAATGAGGAAAGGAGCCTTGAAAATAAAACTGAATAAACCACTGTGTGACTCCGCTCTTTTCCCTCCTTCTATGCTAAAACAACACTCAAACCTAGGTCTGTTCTGAGGGCCAAGCAAACTCAGATCATTTGGATAATCAACACAAAAAGCAATTCAGATATTCTTATTTAAATGATGCATCTCAGGGAGCAAGGACTGAGTACTTATACTACACTACAAACGAGTTAAAAGAACTTTTGCCTAGAAAGGAGAAAAAACAAATTGCCTTGAGCCTTAAATGCCAAGTCATCATTTTGGTAGTGAGAACAGAACTACGAGACATTTTACTCTGTTTCAGTAGTTTCTTTAGAGCGGCTTTCAGTCCAGACTATCTCGGAGAGCTTTTCTGAAGGCTACTGTCCCGAAAGCTAAATAGACAAAAGATTTCATTTGCACTGTCCTGAGCTGTGTTTGTCATCTGGGCAGCCCGAGCACGAGCCTGCCTTTCTCCCAGGGACAGCCCGAACGCTGCACCGCTCGTAGAGCCCGGAACATCCTCTGGCAGCGGCACTGGCAATCTGGGAACTGGTTAAAATCAGCAGCAGCACAAAATCCCTGCTCTCGAGTGCCCAACCACAAGTGCGAGCCTCCCTCGTTTAAGCTAACAGGACAAAGAAAATTTATCAAAACCACATCTGCAAAGCTGAAAAGAACTCCAACAGCATCTCCAAAATGCTCAAATTCGTATTTTTAAACAGAAAGCAGACGACAGCCTGCAAGCGACTAAACAGCCCGGAGAGACACGGCCAACACAGAGTTATTTCTTTCCGCTGGGCCCGATACGCTGTTATTGAACCACACCGTGACACGCTGGAGGGAAAAGCGATCCCTGCCGGTTTCCCGGCGCTCCCATCCCACCCACCGCCGGGAGAGCACAAAGAACTTTCCCAGCGCCGGGACCGCCGTGCAGGGGGGGCCCGGGGGCGGCCTGTGCCCCCCAGGAAAGGCTTGGGACCCCCGCCTGAACGTCCAAACCTCCGGGGACGGACCCCGAGGCTCCGGGGATGGACCCCGTTACAGCCCGGGTCCAGCTGCGGCTCGCCCGTGTTTTCCCTGGATGGGTGCAGCGCAATGTCCGTGCGGGCAGCCGCGCTCCCCTCCCGCTCCCCATGCCCAGACCCCGCGCCCGGCCCTGCCGCACACGCTCTGTCCCGCTCAGCCCCCTCCGCTCCCCCGGCACCCCTCGAGGCCCCGGCCCCGCTCCCCGGGAGCGCATCCCTGCCCCCGCCCCGCTCCGCCCCGGGCCCGCTGCCCACCCTGCCGCCCCCTCCCCACTCACAGGGTCCTGGGCTGCCCGTCGTCTTCCATGATGGTGGGCGAGCGCCGCTCTCCGCAGCCGCGCCCGGGGGCAGCGCCGGAGGGGCTCGGCGGCGCACGGAGGCGAAGGGAAGGTGAGGAGGGTGCGGGCGGCCCCGGCTCCCCCCGCTCCGCGTCGCCCCCGCGCCAGGTCCCGCGGCCGCAGATCCCGAGCGGGAGAGGGAAGCGGCACCACAAAATGGCGGCCGCCACCAGACGCTCAGGAAGCCGCGCTCTGCGCAGGCGCCGCCCCGCGCGCTCCCGGACCCGCTTCTTCTTCCCGGCCCCGCGGGGCGCGATGGGGATCGTAGGCACGGCCGGGAACGGCGCGGCGCGGCCTCCTAGCCTACTGGGAGTTGTAGTTCATCTCGCCGCGCACAGAACGGTGGTAATGCAGAGAGGGAACTGCAGCTCCCGGCATGCCCGGCGGCAGCGGCGCGGCGGGGGCGCGCCCGAGAGGCCGCGATTGGCCGCCGGCAGCCCGGGAAGATTCGCTTCGTCCCGGTCCCAGTCCCGGTCCCGGTCCCGGCCCTAATCCCAGCTCCAGCCTCGGGCCCAGCCCTCCCCCACGGAGCGGGACGGAGGTGCCAAGGCTCCGCTGGAGCGCGGTGTCGCCGTGTGCGGAGCACAAACGCCGCGACCCGCTGTGCCCCGAGGCTCATCCCGGCCCTTCCACATGGCCTGCGCCACGGGAGCGGCTGCGCTACACCGGGATGTGTCACTGCGGGCAGCGCCAGCTCTGGAGAAGGATGCGGCTGGATGGGGCTTGCAGCAAGCTGGCCTGCTGGAACCTGACCCTGTGTGTGGTAGGGGGTTGGGACCAGATGTTTTTCAAAGGTCTCTTCCAGCCCAAACTGCTCTGATCCCGTGATTCCCAAGAATTCTGATTTCATGTGCCACGTTCAGGTGTCTGTACCACCACAGCCTGGCTGTGCGTAAGCATCGCATCAGTTCATGGGGAAGATTAAGAGATGTGTGATGCCCAGGGGGCCCACCGAGAGAAGCCAAGTTCGGAATTGTCAGTGAGGAAATGGATCAGGATAGCTCTGCAGAGGCAGAGGATGAGCATCCTCACATGCAGCTCCTGCAGAATAACCATAGCACTCTGGCAAAAAAAAAAAAAACAGTTTGTACACATATTGAGTATTCAAGCACTCTTAAATACCCCACTCCCTTCCAAAATAGTAATATCACAGAGAAAACTGCTTATATAGTTATCAAACTCGGTATTTTCGTGCCTGCTGCTCTCACAGTAGTGTTTTCCTCTCTTTAATTTAAACATGCAAGACTGTTGCCAAGCACACATTTCTGGTAGAAGTTGTTCTAGCACATGGATGCAGAGAGAGGTCGCTTAAGTAACTTTGAAAAATGTATTAAAAACACAGCAGTTTGCATATATAAGGAATTTGTGGGGTACTCTAAGCATGGTTTTTGAATAGCCAGAGATCTGCAGGTAAGGAATCTCCATATCCAGCAGGGATCAAGGACTTTTTTGTTTATTTCACACATTTGGTCTACAGGCAGTAAATCCCAGGAATTCTCTGAGTGTTGTGACATTTTCCAGTGCCTGCAGCTCCAGGAGATGATGCAGCAGGACTGGTGCACCCAGCACTGACCAGCATCAGTATGTGCAGCACTGCCTGAACTGCCAAGTCCCTGGCAATGTGTTATTGTCTAATGCAGCAATAAACAAAATAAACTAAGGTTTGTTTCAGGGATAGTCAAATTCCCTGCAAAAAGTGGGTATAAATTGAATTACAGCAACATCCAAGGAGTGAAGCCCTTTATAAAGCAATTAGACCCTGACTGAGTCTTCTCCAAGCATGTATTGAGAGTGAAGTTTTTCTACTGGGTTTAAGATTTGCAGTATTCAGTTTTGGATAGCATTGATCCCAGGAGAAATTCTCTGGAAAAAAAAAACAACTCCACTGTGCAACTATGTTTTCCTATTAATATTTTGAGATTTGTTAATGGGGGGATAAGACCCAGCCAACGTGAGTTTAAGAAAAGGCAAAACTTGCTTGACCAACCTGATCTCTTTCTATGAGAGGGAGACCCACCTGGTGGATGAGGAAAGGCTGTGGATGTGTCTATCTGGACTTTAATAAAGAGTTTAACACCATTTCCCACAGCATCCTCATGGAGGAACTGGCTGTACATGGCTTGGACAGGGGCTCTGTTTAGTGGGTAAAAATCTGGCTGGATGGCTGAGCCTAGAGAGTTGCCCAGATGCTACAACAACATTACAGTTTTCACTGAGTATTCACTCTAGCAAAGGAATTGTTTTGAACTTGCCTCTTGATTTATCTCCTTGTCAGAGCAGCTTATCTACTGGAGATTGGTAGCTTGCATACCTTAATCTTAATTCCAAATCTGGCAGCTCTGCTGTGGCAGTGAAATCTTGCAGAGATGGTTTGCTGACTGGTCTTCACCTCAGCTCTAAAATCAAAGCACTTTTAACTTTTAATTTTTTTTCCCCCACAGAACCCACATTTTACAGACTTATGAAGAAAATCAAGACACAAGAAAGGTTTGAGTTCTTAGTCATTACCTCAGGATACTGCAGGCCCACCTGGGAGATAGCACAAGCTGCCCTAGGAGGGCAATGTGGAATTAGGAACAGGGATGCCCTGGGGGGCAGAAGCCAGTGCTGCCTCTGGCCACTGCTGCTTTCCCAGGAGGGAGGAGGAAGGTTTGGAGCAGGAGGGGAGGAATCTGGGAGAGCATCTTTGAGGAGCTGTTCTCAGCCAGCACAACTCAGAGCAGCAGAGATCCTGTAAGATGTGGGACACTGAGGGCAGAGCCCTGATGAGAAGCAGGCAGAAGGAAACTAGACTTAAATACAATCTTTTCTTGCTTTTCATCATCTTTATTTCAATAGCAAGAGGGTTAGTCTTGATATCCAGCCTCTTTTAAATCTAATTACTTTGATTTTTTTCTTTCTTTACAGATCAAATTATTCTTCTGAAGAACAGCAGGTGTGGTGAGACTTAAAATAACTCTTCAAATATGGATGCTTTCAGATGTGTAACAGAAATACTTGGGGCAAAATTTGGAGGTCTCCTCACAACTGCTACCCAGCCCTTGGTTAGACAGGTCAGATTCCTGTGAGCTAACTGGGAAGTAGCACAGAATTATGGAATACAACCAGCCTGAACTTAAACCATGTCCTGAAAACATGCTTTCCACTTGATTTCTTTTGTTATTTATTTTATATGTTTATTCTCCCCCCAAAATTTAATGCTTCATCTAAATGGAATGTACTTAGTTTTACCTGGCTTAGCTGGAAGGTTGACATTTACAAGAAGACAGGGCAAGCAGTCTGAGCTCTTTGAATTTTGCAGTACAGACACAGTCAAAGCTCTTCCCCCACAGCAAACAGGTAGGAAGCCAGACTTAGGTCAGGATGGGAGCTGAGCAAAGTAAACTAATTAAATAATAATTCATAAGTAAACAGAAAAGAAGTTGTCAAATAACTAAAACTTCTAAAAATGAGAAAACATGAAAAAGGATCAGTTTTCTGCATCAAAATACTCTTTTGTTTTGATATCAGTTACCTTTTACTAAGAGGAAGAACTCTTACCTGTAGCTCAAAACCAGAAAAGTAATTTCTCTTTTTCCATGGTTCATAAGCCCATCAACTCTTCCAAAAATCTGGTTGTAATAACTGACATCAACCAAAAAAATAAAAAAAAAACAAGAAAAAGCAAATTTCATTACAGCTTTATGTTTCAGGGGAACACCCTTTTTCTTAAAATTTCACCTAATTCCTCTGAGCTGGAAGTTTCTCATGTGGAAGTATAACTTAATCAGGAGGCATCTAGAGCCTTTACACATGGAAAGGTCATTCCACCAAAAATAAACATAAAGGCGCTGCCAGTCTACTGGAAGTTTAGTTCAAATGCCATCCAGAATTTGTCATCTGTCAGCTTCCTTGTTTGCAGCAAGAAAACACACATGTATTCTGAAATACAAGAAAACTTTCAGTTATGTCACACTGCTCCTATTTGATCATGGTCTAAACTCTGAAAAAGCATTGGATGGGATCCCAGAGAGCCAACAGCAGCAAAATGTGTCTGGCAAAATCAGGGAGTTAAATACATAAACAAACTGATGCACTGTTGCTTTCCTGAGGTTCACAAAAAGAAACTTTGAAGGCTGTACCACTTCTGTCTTAACTGGAGTTGCTTCAAAAAGCCACAAACTTCACAGCATCTTTTTTTCTGTTGTGAAACTGAAGAAAAATATTCCAAGAGAACATGACTCCCTGGACATCTTAGCAGGGGACATCTGCTTATCTCAATTACCCCAGATTTTGATCCTTGCAGCTCAAAAGTTTGTTATACCAAACCCATGAAGCAGAACTGTATAAGACATGTCTTTATTTGACTACTCAGAACCAAAAGAGATGTTATTCCACACCTATTTGTTTGTAAAATAAACAAATATTATTGTCTATTATGCATACTTCATAATCACTCAACATCTTTGTTTAATTATGCTAAATAATTATGAACAAGAACATTCTCGTTAATTATACATTACAACATAATTTACTGACACATAAATGCACCATATTACAAATGCACAACCTTGCACAATCTCTTACAAAGATTTTGTTTCTAAGACTTTAGTCCTGGAACAAGCAAAAAGGGGAACTATGTGGACAGATAAATATCTACTGTAAGAACAGGGTGGGGATTTTGTGCAAAAGTCACCTGGATATTCTTTGACTAGTGAGGCTGTAAACCTGCAACGTGAAATTCTCCTAATATATTTTCTTTTGGGAAACTTCTGGTTGTATTTGTGTTAGAGAGAAATGAAAGTTATGGAGGATATTGTTGTCTAGACACTGTTGGATCACAGCATCCCACACTGTGTGTTCAGTACAAGGCTCAGTCATGCAAGATTCTTTATTTTAATCTGTTTTTTGCTCTGCTGAGTCTTGCTGCCTGCTTGATGTTGCTGCAGACTGCTCAGTTCCCTCTCTTACAAGTTCTTCCTGGATGTTCAGACTTGGCATTGCTCCCAGTGAAGATGTGGAGCTAAAAAACCCATGGTGAAACACAGAGAACTTCAGTCCCAGAACTGGATTCTGCTCCTGTTGATTAAAGCAGCAGAGGGTAAAGGCTTAAAAAAGAATTCTCAAGGCAAAAATTTGCACCTAATGCAGGATGTAATTCAGGAAACACAGATATGGAGCCAATAAAATTCTCAGACAAAAGCCAAAAAAACCCCACATGCTGTGATCTTGTGGTATGGAGTTGAACTGGGCTGCAAGAAATAAAGGTTAAAGGCTCTGATCTGGGAAAGAGCCACAAGACTTGAACCACAATCCGGTGCCCGCCCTAAGCATGGGATTCTTCTGGGATGATATTTTAATTTTTCTACACAAAGGCACAAAAAGTAAAGGTTTTTCCTTCTCAGTGAAGATCGCTGACAATTAAGAAATCTCCAAAGGTTTTTGTGGGATGGAAGAAGAAACCAGGGCAGCACTCTGCTGCTTCTCAGACTGCTCTGGCTCTCTCACCTTGCCAAGGCAGACTATTTTGGCAACTCAGGATGTGCTGAAGAGTGGAAGTGATCTGCTCCAGTTAACTGCCAGGCCACATTCCCAGCACCAGGGAACACAAGGAGGGCTGTGCTGTCCCAAAGCTTAGCAAGGATCTTTCCATGCCAGTATAACCCTCTGGAAATCAGATCCACTGTTTTTGTGTTTTGCACCATCTGTATTTTTTTTTTGCTAATAGACTTGATATTTAAACCACAGACTAGATGATGTTCAGACTAAAAAGAAAATAAAACAAAATATGAGACTTCAGAAAGATATGAGAAAAATTGAAATATGCACTTAGAAACAAAAATCTAGTTTTCCACTGCCCTGGACTATTTAGAAATATAAACAGTGGGAAAGGAAAACTGCTTTGTTCTGGGTAAAATCAGCCAAAGATTGAAAAAAATCCTTTTCGCTACTACAGACCAAAATTGCAGTTCTGTAAACGCAGATAAGCATCAGCTAATCTTCTGTTTCAGAAAATTGATTAAATTTGGAAAGTATTTCCCTACAGCTGCTCTGAACTCCAGGTTTTATGCATTATCCAGGCTTGTGCTCCTCTGGGTCTCTGGAGATGCAGTTGTGACTCAGCCCTTGGAGCAGAAGTGGAATCTCCAGTTTCCTGCCCCTCTGCCCTATCAGGTGACCCTCGAGCAAGGATAGCAGATAAAATGTGATCAGGAGCTGCAGATTACAGTTTTCAGTTCTAATTTAAGAGGGAAATTAGTGGCAGTTCAGTTTGACCTGCAGGTTTTCCCTCTGTGGCCCTGCTGCAGGAGCCCTGAGCCATCCAATCCAACATAAACCATCCCCTGAACACCAGTCAGAGCCACTGCTAGAGATGGGATTTTTACTCAACTCTGTTAGCAAGGAAATTAGAGGAAAATTATTATAATAAGTAGCATTTTATAAATGCCTCCTCTGGCTATTGTTTTCTTTTTATCAGGAGTATGCAGACTGAGATTTTCCACTTGGATTTCTTTACTGCTGAAGTCTGTATTAAAATTCACCATGGCAAAACTCACTTTTGTATGAGGATACCTGCAAGCATGGTTTTGTTTATAACTCCATCTCCTGAAGGTTATTGTGCAAGTGAAGATTTGTGCTGACTTCTTGGCTGGTTCAAATTTCAGCAGAGGCACAGTGATACTCCCCATTAAAGGAACATGTGGGTTCTGTGCCACCAAAGAGTTTTAGTTTTCAGGTTTTAGTTTTGGTTTTTAGTTTTCCTAAGTCGTTCGAGTGGATGTATAAATGCCTCCACGGATCAGATAGCTGATCCACTGAGGAGTAACACTGTCCAGAAACCCTCCCCTCACATCTGCCCATCCTGCTGATCCAGCTGTCCTGTATGATGGATTTCCTAGGTAGGCAAACAGCAATTATGGCACTGCAGCTGTGGGATATCTTTGGAGGGGCCTGGGGTGAGAGCTCAGCAGGAAACAGCTCCAGGAGAAAGGAGGGGAGGCACTAATGCTTCTTCCAACCCTTGTCACTGCTCTTATCAGCGAGCCAGCCTTGAGCAGCCAGCTACACTGCCGAGAAGTGGAGGGGTTGCATTCCTGGCACAGACCCAAAGAGCTCTTTGTATGGCTAGGAAATGCTAGCACTTCCAAAGCTGAATTCCCAGGCAGACGCTGCTCCAAGGGGAGCCAGAAGGAGCAGAGAGTAAAGGACATGCATTTGTTTCTTTCTTTTCAGGCTGTTGCCTCCTTTGAGACTCCACTGTGCCAGTGAGAGAGCCAGAGATGCTATCAGCTCTGCATCTGCTTCTTCGATTCAAGGGAATAAAAATGTTTGGAAGGAATTACTAGGGACAGAGCACCAATATAATTAAATCAGCTGCAGTACCCACAGACACTGGAAAAATACTTCTGCCTTCCCATGTGCCACATTCTGCTCATAAAATGATCGATTTGCTCATGAAAGCAGGTTTTTAAACTCCCTTTTCTGTTGTTTTTTCCAAACTCTGTACTGTGCCTGCTATTGGGCACCCTCAGGTCTGAAAATGATTCTGTTTTGGACCAAGATTTGCCAGCAAACTTTGGAAAAATAACCTAGATGTTCCAAAGCACATTTGAACCATGGCAGCCCGGAGTACAGCAGGGCAGATTATCCACTAGGTGGGAGCCTCTCAATTCTAATGGGTGCTGGCCACTGTGGCATTTAAAGCACCGGCTCAGACTGACTCTCCTTCATCCTCCTGATTTCTAAGGAAGACAAAATTCTGCTCCCTGGGTAGGCTCAGACACTCCTAAACCAAAGAGCTGCTCCATAGGTTTCTGTCTGTCTGACACTGGAAGAATGGGGAATGAACAGCCAATAATTCCTGTTTTGGAAATATTAATTTACCTTACGTATGCCACTCATGACATGTTAAGAGAGTGAGTAGTTCTAAACATTCAAGTTGTCTTCTGCTGCCTACATTTGGAATTGAATTTTGCTTTTGCTGCATAGGGGTCATAGAAATTAAAGCTGGTTTTGCCGTGTTCACAACCAGATTTGCTCCCTGATTTATGACAAATTGCATTCCAGGTGGAAATAAAAAGGGAAAAGAAAGTAAAAATTGTGCTGGAATTAGCTCCTGCAATGTTTTTCAAAAAATCTGAACTTTTGAAATCTGAGTATATGCTTTGCAAATTCCCAGCTTTAGTGTAGCTGCGGCGTGATTGCAACATGTCCATTTAAAAAGCTTTTCTCCATTTAAACAGTACAATTAGCACTCTAATTTCTTATTAGTATTTTGAATTTTCAATTAAAGTTCATAGGAAATATATTTATCTATCAAATGGCTTGCCAGTTACTGTGACTCCAATAAGCAGATGGCATGATCAAGCTCTAAGAGCCAAGCAATGTCTGCACCATGCAGCAGTCAGAGTGAGATCAGACCATTTGTGGATGGCTTCATCCACCCACTTCTGCTCTCCACTTCACCACCAGTTACCCTGAATTGTGTACCAAACACTGGAAATGAAGTCTGAAGTGGTCTGTAGCATAAGTGGCAGATTAGTACAGGATTATCAGTCACGTTGCATCTTTAATTTTCTGAAAGGCAGGCCCCAATTGTATCATGGCCCAACAAACAGCTCCATGATTCTGAACAAACCACAAACATCTGTACAGCTCTGCTTACAGTAATTCATAGGTGAGACCTTTTTTGCTTTTATCTGAAATGGTTCATACACCTGGAGCAGGATATTCAAAATACAATCAGTGAAGACCTGGGCTATTCAGTGATACTCTGGATGAAACATCAGGTGATGGAAATCATGCAGGTCAAATTCATCATGTCTCTTGAATCTGAAGATTGAGAAAGTTTTTATTGGATTTGAGATTGATTGATTTTGAGATTTGGATTGAGAAAGTGTTTGTTGGATTTAGTAAGAATGTTCATATGACTCAAATACATCCAGCAGAGCACTTGGACTGGAGCCTGCTTCAGAACTCAGCACTCGACACGTGCCAGACACGTCACTCACCCAGGTTCATCAATGACAGCTCTCTGCAATACCTGATCCAGAACAAACATTTGTGAACTCCCAGTCCTGGTTAACAGAGCCTTTTCTGCTCAGGTGACCTGTGAAAGTGCTGCAGGTTCTCAGGAGGCAGAAAGCTGATTTAGATCTCACTGCAAGATGTGTTGCTTCCTGACACACCAGAGATATGTGCTTGATTAATACAGTGAATAACAATTCCATTACAACAGTGCTGCGCTGTGCAAGCTGAGCCAGAGCTGCTGTGCGGCTGGGAGGGAGCTCTCTGCAGCCCAGGTTCAAGAAAAGGAAACATGGAAGACCCTGTAGAGTGTATGAACTCTGGTAGCTACAATTACACTGTTTCTAGCTGTGGTGGAACACCCTGGAGCAAATGTTTAGTTTGGTACTCCCGGGTGTGTGAAGCACTGTGCAGATCGGAACCTGGACAAGTCAGGAATGCTGTTTGCACTTAAAAAAGAAGAACATAAAAAGCAGCAAATCCTTCTTGAGTGTTTTCCCTTCTGAAATAGAACATATAGACCTTGAGCCTGGAGTCTCATCTGAGATTAGCCAGACACTACAGACACTCACTTCTCTTAATAACAGATTTTCCTGAAGCCAAGATTTTTGCTTGGCAGTATTCCCTATATGAACATATTCATGAATCATTCTGATCTGAAGGATGGCTAATGATATTATGAACTGGAAGCCACATTGCCTCAGGGTCACAGCTATGGCCCAGTGACACCTGAGCACCAGAGAGCAAACAGTGCATCCCTGTACAGATATCCTGTGTAACCTGCCTGGCTGGCTGTGCTTTCACCTGCACAGGAAACCAGGCAAAATCCTACCTGTCAGGAAAGACAATTTAATTAACAGAAAAAACATTATGTCTTGCCAACTAAATTCAATCACTAAAAGGCTTTTCCTTGTCAGTCCAGACTGTTCTCTTTCCAGCTGGATGCTTGTTGACCCTGCAGCAGCTCAAGTGAATGTTGAATCATTAGCCCATGATAATTTCTGTGAAATGCAGCCCCCTCTGTTTCTTAGCAAGGGTATGCCCCCGCAAAAATGTTTAACTTAAGTTAGATATCCCTTTGAAATTTCCTTTCATTAATTTTTCACCTACTTTCTGACCTTATTCATTAGCTCTGCTGAGTATATGGTTGGCTGCCAGCTGCAGCAAAATAAAAGACCCCCCATTCTTCATGCCTTTGTTTATATTCTCTCAGCTACAAACCCCATGTGTATCACTTCCTCAACGTACTAGAGTAATTTTCCTGCAGGACCTTTTTAACATCTGTGTCCCCTGTGTCTGAATCAGCTGCTTTTGTTGATTTGGAAGAGACTCTGGCATATGCTACAGGGAACATATGGTCTAAGTTTGCCTTTCTGTTGCAAAATTGAGAGTGAAATTCCTCTGCAGATTGGAAGCAGAATAAATTGCTGATATTATGCCTTTTGAGGCTACTGCTGACATTGGTGAGGCTGAGCAGAGGTTTTATACCAGACAGCATGAGAGGCAACAGAGGTAGGAAACACAGCTAGGGAGAGGCATCACAGTCCAGGACTGTGAGATGAGCAAAGTTTGGGATTTATTGCTTAGAAAATAGGTGAGTCAGAAAAGGTGATGGCAACACAGACATCTGCAAGTAAATGCTCTGGGGGGAAAAAATGATCCATTTATAATACTTAGGAGTCAAGGGGATAGAAGAATGGATCTGTGATAGGGCAGTGTGGTTCTGACAGCAAGGGATATGCAGGATGGAAGAGGTGCAGGAATGAAGAAGCAAGTGTCAGCAATTGTTTGGTTTGTCAGTGTGATAAACAAAACTCCCTGTCAAAAGATAAATGACTATCAGTGGCAAGCAGCATCAGATCTTTGATCCTGCCTCGAGCAGGAGGAGATCCTGGCTGTGCTCAGGGGCGTGAAGAGGCAGGGCTCTTTTTGAAATAAGAGATACTTCAGGGATAAGCATCTACCTCCGAGGGATTCATACCTTGAAGTCCTCTAAGCAAATAGCTTTGCAGAAGAAAACTTCTGCGTTTGAGGGACACTATGCATTCACTCTTCTACTTAGAGTAACTCTCACCAGGCACCTGTGGCTGCTCCTGTGACTGTCAGATGACTGCAAGTGGTGTAATTGTGAAGCGCAGTTACCTCAAACCAAACCCACTGAATGCATGACGTGCTGATAGAGCACCCACGAGAAAGCCACTGTTTTAAACCTCAGAGACACACTCTGTGCCTTCAGGTGCATTTCGGAGTGAAACTGAGGACCGAGACACGCATTTGCAGAGCGCTGAGAAAGTTCAAGCCAGTTGAATCTGACCAACAACGCCTGCCCACACCCCCACTTGAGAAGCATTATTTTTGCTGTTGATCAACCACAACCGGGAATTATCAGTCACGGGGCAGGGCGTTTTGGGGAGGAGCTTTGATCTTTGGCTCTCTGCACGGGGCAGTGGGTCGGAGCTGCCTTGCGAGAGTGCCGGAGGGGCTGCGGGCTCCCCGAGGACGGGCTCCGGGATCAGCTGGAGCAGGAGGGCAGCCCCCGCTGGTGCGTTCACCCCGCGGTGCCCGTGGCCAGCAGCCCTGCCCTGCCCTCCCTGCGCACAGAGCCGGCCACGCCGTCCCGGGGCGTTCCCAGCGAGCCCTTCCCGGTACCCCGGGGGTCCGCCGAGCCGCGCCGGACACAGCCAGAAGTTTCCAGCCGGCGACTCCTCCACCGTCCCCCGCCTTNCGGGCGCGGCCCCCCCGGCACTGCCCCGCCATGAGCGCCGCCGCGCAGACCCCGCCGCCGCCGCAGATGGAGGGCAGCGCCGAGCCGCTGCCCCCCGGCTGGGAGATCAAGATCGACCCGCAGACCGGCTGGCCCTTCTTCGTGGATCACAACAGCCGCACCACGACCTGGAGCGACCCGCGCCTGCGGGCAGCGCCGCAGGTAGGGCGGCCGGGCCGGGGTGGTCGGAGGGGCCGCGCTCCCCCCGCGCGGGGCGATGCGGTGAGGGCAGGAGCTGCCTTTTGTCTCTGACGCACTGCAGTCCCCTTTTTGTGCATTCCATCATTTGATACCTCGGCCCTGTAATGTTTATTTAAAGTTGGTTAAGTCCGCCCGGCCTGCCAGGGGAGAGGTGAACCTGATTTATTTTTCAGCTGTGAACTGCCCGAGCGTTGGATGCCTTTAAAAAAGGAGAGATGCGGCTCGGACTCCGACTTCTATTTTCTTTCTCCGTTTTTCTTTTCCCTGGTCCCAAACTCCGCCGGCAGCTGCCGCTCCGGTTTGTTCCGAAGCACGCTAGGGGAAAATCCACATCTCAGTCCAAATATGTCCATGGAAGGAGAGCGCGGGGGGAGAGCGGCTGGGGTTCTGCCGGGGCCCCGAGCAGTGACCCTTCCGGGCCAGCTCCTCCGGCTTTAGGGGAACACAGCCCGTTCCTTGGGGGAGCACAGCCCTCTGACCCTACAGCGCGGCGGCTCTGGGCAGAAAGTGCTGGAAACTTGAGCCAGAAAGGATTTGCCTGCTGGGAAAGCGATTCCCCAGGGTCTCTGCTCGGAACATCGCGTAACCCCGGGCGTGCCGAGCTGCCCGGCTCCCGGGGTGTCCCTCCCGGCCGGGGGCTCGGGCGCGTCCCGGGCACGGAGCTCCGCGGGGCTGGACCGGAGCCCGGGACCGGCGGCTGCCGAGGAGGGGGAGCGGCGGGGCCGGGGCCGGGGAGCCCCGGTGAACCGGGAGACAGAAGGGATGGGGCTGCGGGAGCCCCGGTGAACCGAGGGACGGCAGGGCTGGGGCCAGGGAGCCCCGGTGAATCGGGGGATGGAACCGGGGGACAGTAGGGATGGGGCTGCGGGAGCCCCGGTGAAGCGGGGGATGGCAGGGCTGGGGCCGGGGAGCCCCGGTGAACCGGGGGATGGAACCGGGGGACAGTAGGGCTGGGGCTGCGGGAGCCCCGGTGAAGCGGGGGATGGCAGGGCTGGGGCCGGGGAGCCCCGGTGAACCGGGGGATGGAACCGGGGGACAGTAGGGCTGGGGCTGCGGGAGCCCCGGTGAAGCGGGGGATGGCAGGGCTGGGGCTGCGGGAGCCCTGGTGAACNGAACCGGGGGACAGTAGGGCTGGGGCTGCGGGAGCCCCGGTGAAGCGGGGG
Source organism: Buphagus erythrorhynchus (assembly GCA_013400855.1). NCBI lineage: Eukaryota > Metazoa > Chordata > Aves > Passeriformes > Sturnidae > Buphagus > Buphagus erythrorhynchus. The sequence goes on along the minus strand of VZTT01075314.1, from coordinate 8,484 downwards.
ATGGCAGGGCTGGGGCTGCGGGAGCCCCGGTGAACCGGGGGACGGAACCGGGGGACAGCGGGGAAGCGGCCGCTGGTTGCGGGATGCGGCTGCTCCCGACCTCTGTTGGAAGTTTTTTCTCCCCTTGCCTTACGTACAACGTGAGGAGTGAAGAGCTCAATAAGTGTTAATTATTTTATGGACTTACCGTTTCTTAAAATAGTAATTGCCCGGTTTGCGAGGGCAGACCGTGACTGAAAGCTCGGTGTGAGAGCAGCTGGCCTTGAAAAAGAAGGGACGTACTTCCCTAGCACAAAGTAACCCCCTTGGCAGCTCTTTACGTGCTAGTTCGTTTGATCTATGAATAAGTTCTAGTAATAATACACAGAGGTCTTAGAAAAATGTAACTTGATAATAAAGAATACTGAGACTAGCATAGGGGAAAGTGTTTTCTCTCCTTTTTGGAGGCACCTGCTAATACTGGCTGTTAGGGTATTAAAATAAAAATAATGTGGTTTTTATAACCATAGAATGTACTTGAGAAGAAAAGTGTGTTGTTTACTCAAAGGCTTTTGTTCCAGGAATACCACTTGAGACTAACTCATTTAGCAGAACAGTCAGATTCAAGCTGCTTTCAGTAATTGCGTGAGGAGAGTTGGAAGCTGCCTGATGGATCAGCCCTATGATTGAGTGGGTACCTGAAACAAAACAAATTTTCACCCCTATCTCGTGTGAAATCTGTGGTGATGAAAAGTGCCTCTGTGCCTCTTCTGCGAATTACAAGGGCTGCCACAGGTACAAAAAGCTGCATCAGCTTTTGTGGGATACAGTCTTTTCCAAACAGGAAAATCTGTTACTCCTGGCTGTAAGCAGGAATGTGTGCTTTGGGTTTCTTCACTGGGAGACAGAGAAATGTCTCTAGAGATGAACTGTTGATTTTTGGGACTACCTGTCTATAAAAGTCCTCCAGTTTATGGTGGTAGAAGTTGTGTGTAACTGCTCTCACAGAGCTATTTATCAGAGCCTTGAGTTAAATGTGTGTGCTGGAATTTGTGGACAGCTGCTGAAATCATCAGTTTGTTGAGTACCAGAGTATTTCATAAGGACAGGTACTAGTTAGCAAAAGAATCTTAGAATCAGGTCCAAGGAAAATAAGTCTTTTCCTAGATATTCTCTTAGCTAGGCAATGCCAAGGAAGGCAAAAAGAATGCCCACTGACAATTGAATTTCAAATCCTGCAAGGATTTTTGATGACACCAGACTTTTGTTAATACCTAAACAGGTAGGAAGGACATAACTACAGATGAAAGCAAAAAAAGAGATTTGATGGGGAGAGCTTTCTGATTTCCTTCATTCTCAGCCTAGCTCAAATGAGAACTTGGGGCTTTTAGAAGTGATCTGAGAATCACAAAAGCTGACTGCATGTGTCAGACTTCATGCACCTTTTCAAGGATGATTATACAAAGATCAAACTTGTGCTGATGCCGTCACTGTATTGCTTTTGCTGAAATCTGGCAGAGAAATTAGCAATTTTTTTACCACCTTTGAGGTGGTCTTGCACTGTATCCACCAATATTCTGTCTGTGAATGTTTGTTCCTTTTACACTGTAAGTGGACAATGGCTGGAGCACAGATCCAGGGCTGACTGAGCTTTTCTAGCTAAATAAGAATATAGCTGAGACAGTGTCATGGTAAAGTCCTGTTGTTCCCAAGTGCTTGATCTTGGTCTTCTCACTTACCCTAGGCTTAACATCAGTGTAGCCATGCTGACTGCAGTAATCTGTGCCAGATATATAATCAGGTAAAAGTTGAAGTGGCTCTTGTGAAATTTTAACCCATGACAAAGCCATTTTAAAGCAATGAGACCAGACCTTGGTTTTGCATTTAAGTCTGTATTTTAGGTGCATTTGTGAATTCAGATGGCTCTCTGCTATTTCCTCATTCAGTCTGGCCTTTTTTATTTTTACTCACATGAAGGATGGGTGTTCTGCATGTTTGTTTCTGTTGCATGTAAGAAATCACTGCAGCATAAGGATGGATGGGGGAGCCCTTCATGAGAAAGAGGAAAAAAAATCTCATGTTGTTTCAGTGAGAAATAAGGGATGACTTGCCAAATGACAGGAAAATATTTATTAATGAAGCTTCTTGATAGACTAATGATTTTCTTTCAAGGATCTGATTAGTTAACTGTAAGACATTTAAAGAGTAAGGTATGATCAATACTGTGAAGATGTATATACATCTAGTAAAAAATGTGTTTACTAGCAGTGTCACTCTTCCTTTTTTTCTTTAATAGAATTACTCATTTCCTATGCTTATTTGTAGTTATTTTCTGTGCTAACTTAGAGTATCACGGTTCTGCATACTTCCTGCAGGATTGTATTATGACATTAAATTGGTAACTTGGTGTTCCCCAAAGTGTTGATTAAAATAGATTACATATAAAGAAGAAAACAAAGAAAGTTTGTTTAGGTATTTATCGATGCCCCTTCTGTGTGTTGTTCCCCATTATTCCCTGGGAAATAATGCAGCTAAAAATAAACCAAAGGAATTGACTGTGCTGAGCTTCACTGATGGATGTTGAAGTGATCAATAGCTCAGTGGTGCCTTGGGTTTGTGGTAAAAGCTGCAGCAGCCAGGCAGGAGTCAGGGAGCAGCCATAAAAGTGATCTATGATCAGTATTGGCTGCAGCAATGACTGCACAGGCCTAAACAAAGGAAGAAGAAGCCATCTCGCCCTGCTGCTGATGCTTCATTGGGGAACAACTGACTACACCTACGTTTCCATCCTCTCCCTTCATGGCTGTTGCATCTCTTTTCTCTCTGCTTCCCCAAATAAGTCTGAAGTCACTCAGTTCGCATCTCTTTAGCAGTGGGCTTATTTTTGAGCACTGACTTCTCATGGTCAAGTTGACTGAAAAATCCTTGGTAGACCAAATTAGAAATTGCATTGAGAGGTCAGAACAGCCTCTCTGAAGCTGTCCCTCTTGTAGTGGTTCTCCTCAGGCGAAGGGAATGTGAGGTTAGCTTAGTTGCAATTAAAGTCTCTTCCACCTGCGATGTTTTTACATTCCTAATGCTGATGTGCATTCTGTCAGGCTAATCAAGTTCATTACTGGATTAAAAAGGTACTGCACAGAAAAGGCCTAATAGGTAGGAGTGGTAAAGTTATCAGTAGGGGATTTTTTTGGAGGGCTGTGTCCTGGCTTTGCCCAGATTCCCTGCAGCTGTTTGGTGTAGTTATTTAAAGCCCCTCTGACAGAACATGGTGAGCAGGGAGTTAACTTATGGACATATCAATTAACCTGAAAACAAGGGGTGGGTCTAATTGGAAATAAGAGACAGGAACACAAAGAAATGGTACTGGAGATAATGCAAGAGGAAAAGCAGGGAAGGTGTTGCAGGGTTCTGTGTAACTCCTGGCACTGAGTGCCTCTTATCTAAAGGACAAAGGAAGACTACTTGTGCCAGGTGGCAGCATTCTTACCTAGGAACTGTATTTTTAACACTTGTATGCACAGGCAGGACTTTCCATGACTACATGGCAAAAATAGAATTGTTCCCACTTGAGCCATGATAAGGCAGGTAACAATCCAATGTGCTTTGGGGTGTGCAGACAGTATCACCCTCTAGGTAAGCCGTGGTCTCCCTTCATGCCAAGGTAAATGTAAAATGTAAGTTAGAAGAAATGGCTTGTTCACACAGATCACATTACTTAATTACAGGCAAAAAGAAAAATACTGTATCTTAAATATGTTGCTGAAGCTGTTGGTTTGATTATTTTTGTTTTTCCTTCTTGGTTTTACAGACAGGAAAATCAGGCATGGAATGGGGAAGAGACTTGTCTGATATCACCCAGTGGACTGAGTAGCACAAAAGCGTGTTTTTTATGGCTGATGGCAAAGCCTTATAATAAATAAATGGAGTGCAATGTAGCAAGTGCTTTTATAGTGTTGGAAAATTGCCCTTTAAGGAAGTGAAGACAGAAAACTGCTATGTACAAAATGAAATTTTAGATTAAAATATGGAGCCTGACTATAAACTGAAATTCATAGTCCACTCTCCAACCATTATCTTCTTATTCCTTTTTTTTTTTTTTGTGACATTGTTTTGCTAATTTTGAGGCTTGTATTTTCTGATGTATTTCAGATTCCTAGGTCATAACTAATAGGAAAGCAGCAGTTTGACCACCTGCTTCTTAGGTAATGAGGCAGTGAACAGAAATAACTGAATGAAGTGTCATTCTCATCACCCTTGACAGGGATATTTGTGTTAGTGCTCTAAAGGGCTTTTCTCTAACTCCATCCACTAAAGCTGGCGGGGTGGGTGATCCCAGCTCTCTAAGACCACTCTGCTCCTCGGAGCAGTCATTGTTTCTTTCTCAGACATGTTCAGTTTGGCCCGTGGTGCTTTCAGTGCCAACTTCCACTCATGGGCACACAGGGCAGGTGTTGTCATGTTTTGCCAAGGCATTTTAGCTTAAAGAATCTTCCTAGTGATTAAAAGAGGACAGGCTTTCTTCCTGCAACAAGATTGATCTGCAAGATAGCCAACATATTTGTTCCAGTAAGGCTCTCTGTTCTGAAAAGCTTAGGATTAGTTTTCTCCTTCAGTTTTTAATAGTGTTTATTTATTTCTAATGGCATTGGTTAGAGCAAATGTTAATGTAATACTTGTATAATACAACTTGATAATTACAAGAGAGAACAAAAGGCCTGTCTGCCTACACATGTGTATGTAGGGAAATAAAACTCAGCATTCAGCAAGTAGAACATCAAAAGCAGCTTGGCCTGTAATTGGGTTACATGATGTGACTGACATGAAGTTCTACTGAGACAGCTCATGCAACTAAGCTTAATCATGGTTTCCTTCAGTCATCAGCTAATGATATCTTGCTCAAATGCCTATGTGCTCAGTCTATATATTTAAGAACAAATTGTGAGTAAAAGGGTGAGAATGCAAATGTCTGCAGCAGCTGAGGCAGGGCTGTAAGAAGTTTGGAGTCAGCACTGAGGGTAAATCACTGGGTACCTTCCAGCTCATGTAGCTCTCTGGGAAGTGTTGGTAAAACCCAGCTCATGCTGATGATGTGCTATTAATATGTTCTAACACAGCACCAGTGAGGAACTTCTTAGAAATACTTGGGATATGTTGATTTCCATTGGTAGTAAAGGTAGTGTAGTACTTTTGTAGTTTATGCAACAGACAAGGAAAGAAGATCTGGCCAGAATTAAAGTACAAATGGATGTGGAATCTAATTCCAATGGTTAAAATTTTGCCCTTCTATGACAAAAATGCTATTTTCTCTAATAAATAGAATAGTTGCTTCATTCTTAATTTGAATGCTGGGTACCACTGGCTTTTTTGGTTATTCATGGTAATTTCTGATAAAATACAGCTTTGAGCAAGTGTGTGAACAAGACTTGGTTATGTCACTCATTTTGGTTATATTGCTATATTTGATTGTGAAAGAACAGAATCATGCTATTACCTTCTTCCTAAATATATAGGATTTGGATTTAAAGTTATTAAAGATGTGTTCTCAAGTAGGATTTTTGTCAGGTACTGGTATTTTCTCAGTCATTTGAGAAGAACTGTTTGCATGGTACTCTATAGCAGCAGCTTGAGTTCAGAATGACACTGGAGTCAGTGGACCATCTGTTTGCATATAGAAAAGTTGTTTAATCTCTTGGCAGTGTTGGTAAATTTTGTTTTCCCCTTCCTAGATGATATTTATGAAACAGATACAATTTAAATACTTGAACTGCAAGAGCTACAGGAGTGTTACGTGTGTGAATAATGTTCTTTAGAGACTGAATTGACTGTACTGCAAATAACATCAGCACAGGTTAAGAAAAATGCAAAAATGTGATGGCAGCAAAGGAGGCTTTTAGATTTTATTCTGTAGACTATTTTAGTATTAGAGGAATGACAATTGTATTATATAAGGAGTCTCAAAAGGGAGATTCTGAATTTGATAGAACTATTCAAGTCATTTAACATGAATGCAGAATATTTTGACAAATTTAATTTGAATGGTAGAGCCGTCTGGAAAACTCCAGTGGCAATTTGCTGGCATCAGCAGTGAGTGAATTTGCAAGTTTCTGTGTTAAGTCTGGAATAACACTTGAGCAGACGTGGGGCACACTAGGAGTTATGCATTATCCACTCCAGATC
>VZTT01075312.1:9337-38150 GCA_013400855.1 Buphagus erythrorhynchus | reverse complement strand
TAGCACTGATGCAAAGCAAATTCCTCTTTTATCTCAATTACAACATGACAACTTAATAGGTCAAGACAGTCTAACATCTGAGACAAGGGCAATTCAATAAAACAACTGCATCTTGATATGGTAATTAAGAGGAAATGTGAATCCATTACATTGTCTTGTGTATGTGTGCATATGTAGGTGTTCCTTTTTATTTATTTAAGTATTCGATGCCCTCTTGCTGTTTTTATAGTGTATCAAATCCACATGAACACAGTTGAGCCCAGTTGATAAGTACCTACAGTATCTGTAGTTTCAGCAGGCAAATTTTAAGGATGCAACTGTGCAGATAAATAATTCATGAAAAGCCCCTAAAAGATACACAATTGCGAGATAATCTCTTTAAGCACAGGACTTCTCTGTCTATAAATTTGCAAATTATTTTGATCTGGCTACAAGAATTTATTAAAAGTTCAAATACATTGATACTGAGCTGGTACGTGCGTGCACTCTATTGGAAAATAAAACAAAATGACAAGGACCACAGCAAAATAAATACATCACAATGGGAAAATAAAAATAATTTTGCTCAAATATGATGTCACTTATAAGTTAGATGTACCACATGTTAGAAAAGAAATGGTAGTCTCAGGATTGGCAAGAGCGTAGTGGAGCATGCTGTAGCTTTTTGACAAGGAGTTTTGGCAATTAGGACAAAGTGCTCTCATTAAGTCAAAGAAAGGTAGATGTTCTGTTTTATGCTTTCATCTTAATTTGATATACACACTGTAGTAAAAGTTTCACTTTACAATATATCTTGGAACATTTTAAGAAATAAACAAAGCCAATGAGAGCCATATGGGAGTATAATATTCTGAATAAACTGTACATTAGCTTAGAATACAAACAAAAACTTACCTCTATATTAGCTCTGGATGTTTATAATGAAAGACAAACATTACTGTATGCTACACTACAGCAGAACAAATAAACTCTTCAGATGTAGAATGTAACAACCTATGCAGCCAACACGGGAGAATATTCCCATGCTGAAAACACCTCATTTAGTTAAATAATTCCTTTAGCCTGTTCATGGCTTTGTAAGACAACTTCTGGCAAAAAGTTTACCTATTCCTTTTAATCATCATCTCAGCAAAAGTCAACCATGATACATAAAAACTGTAAACATGGAAAAAATGTTTTTGTGGTGGTTCAATCCACCACAAAAATCAAACCAACCTGATTCCAAGATTCATAGCCTCAGCAGTTCCAATCATACTGATGGCCAAGAGCATGTTGTTGCAGATCTTTGCAGCCTGAAAACACATGAAACCATCCATTAGTTTATGCATTTTCATAAAACCAACTTACAGGAATCAACTAGGCCCAGGACAATATGATCAAGTATGTTCTGGCAGCTTTCTTCTAGAGTAAACACAGATCTGTGATAGCACAAAGTTAATGAAAACTGCTCTATGGCTCCTTCACAGATTAAAAAATACTGTTTTTTCTTAGTACTGCTCAGTTAGTATACATGCCATGTAGGGGCTCTTTGTCCTTCAGAACATCCCTTCAGTAAATCTAAATTCAGATGACATAAAATTTAAATGTCTCTCCCCTAAGAAGTATAATCTCAACAAGCCAGTGTGGAGAAATACCAATCAGATTTTGGTGCTAAGTTATGCAACATACTGGACAGAAGTGCCATGATGTTATTTACAAACACAGGATTAGAGGCAAACAAACAAATATGAAGATATATTATCATGAATTTAATTCTGGAGTAAGAGAGTAAGCATCAATAAACAAAATGCCAGAAAAAGGAAAGACTGAGATAGCTATTAACCCTTCAGAGAGCATTACCTGTCCGGTTCCAACCTCTCCACAGTAAACCACATTAGAACCCATGCATGTCAGCAACTCTTTGGCAGCATTAAATTCTTGTTCCACTCCACCAACCATGAAAGTAAGGTTTCCAGCTCGAGCAGCTCCAACACCTGAATCAAGATAGCATTGGATTTAATAATACTATTAAAAAGCCTCAAAATTTAGGCAGTTTCTCTTACCAGTAAGGGTCTGAAGATGCAAAATTAATACTTCACTTATGATGAACCTCTCAAATTCTTTGTAAAAGTAACCCTACACTCCCAGTAATCAAAGGATCAGCAATCTAAATTCTCAAACATCTGATGGAGATAAAACCACCTTATCTTCCAGGCACACTAGCAAAAAAGTCGTAATACTTGCATAAAACTGGCAGTCACTTTTTATAGTTTATACAAAGAAACAATCAACTTTTCCTGCAACTTTGCACTCCACAAAATTCACTGTATCTGAATTACTAAATAAAAGTTCTCTTTTGTCAAACTACTCTTCACATACAACCATTAACAAACTTCTGCTCAAAGATAACTCTGCTTTTATTAGCCTTTCCAAACCTAGGCTAATTTTTATCAATGCTTCCTGATTTTCACATGATTGAACAGCTAAAAGACACAGGCATATTAAACCAAGTCTTCCGAATTTCTGCAGTTTGTTCTTAATCTGAAGCAAAATTCTCCTTAATCTGAGAAGCTTTAAGTTAGTTTTCCACATATAAAGTGAATGCATATACAATGAAGCAATTACTATGTAAAGAAAATGTAAAAATTATTCATATATGTACATACACACAAACACACTATTCCCAATTTTATCCCTGTAGTCTGTCCTGTCTTTAGCACAGTTCAGTAAACACACTCCATAGTTCTTTGAATATACAATTCCAAAGCACAACACTGGCAAATTTTTCATGTGATATTTATTACGTCCACTCCATGAAACATTAAAAGAAGTCTAATTCTAGTATGAATTACTCTTATATCCCTAACTTCCTCATCCCCAGTATTTAACGGGTATAACTGCTAGGAAAATTCGGCCTGAAGTGATGAACAAATCAGCTTCCTCACTAATTTTCACTCTGGCAAGAAGCACAGCCACAATGAATCTTCTATGCTATGCATAAAACATTGGCCAGTTAGGGTGTACAGCTGCAGATAACAACTGACTTTCAGATTATACATGCTCAATTAGGTACAGTGCTCTGAAGCTGTACTACAGCTAAGGAAATGGTCAGTTTTGGACTTTGTTTATAACATTAAGGACAGTTACATTGCAGCTTTTCACACTGAAGAATTAGTTGAATTTTTTTTGCTTTTCAATAAAAATTTCAATTGATGCTCTCTATATGTGCAACTGCTCTGTGTGGCTATGTCTACAAATGCCCCTTTCTGTATCCCCCAACTGTTCACTTTTCCCATCCTACCGTTGAACATATACCATCTTTTTAAGTCACTGAAGAATTTCAGACAAATTTGACATATCAAAGTCTCAAAAAAGTAAAATACCTACCAGTTATACAAAACTAGGCAATAGTAAAAATGCTCCTAGTGATGACCTGCGCAGCCTATATTAGAACCTAGAATCACAGGATTTCTTGGAAGTGACTTCTCAAGACCATTCAACCCCCCTGCTCAAGGAGGGCCAGCTGAGGCATGTTGCCCAGGACCATGTCCAGTCCTTTGAGTCTCTCCAAGGATGGAGACTCCACAGCCTCTCTAGGCAATTTCTTCCACTGCTTGCTTACCCTCAGAGTAAAAAAAGTGTTTTCTTGTGCTTCAGACGGAATTTCATGAGTTTTGATTTGTGCCTCCTGTCCTGTCACTGGGCACTACTGAGAAGAGTGTAGCTCCCTCAGTTCATTCTCTCCCATCAGGTCTTTATACACATTGATAAGATCTCCCCTGCACCTTTCCTTCACACTATACAGTCTCAGCTCTCTCAGTCTCTCTTTATATGAAAGATGCTCCAGACCCTTTGCCATCTTCATGGCCCTTAGCTGGACTCACTCCAGTAAATGTGTGTCTTTCTTGTGCTGTTAAACCCAGAACTGGAGGATCCAGAAGAATTCAGACCCATAGCTTTAACAAAACAATCAGTCTTTACACAGAACACTGCTGAGGTACTGAAATATATACAGTGGTGAAGAACTTCCTGCCCAGGTTGAGAGACACACAATTTTCAGCCAATCCTTGATCTCACTTGAACAACTCCTCTCCAGGCAGCTCACAGGAACTGGGCTAAGAGCAAAGCCCAAACTAGCTAGCATAAACAGGTCATTGTTGTCTTTTTGGCTACCAGTTCACTATGTACATGACCGCAAAGATTGCTACATTAATAAACACAATGATTTTCATTCCATTCCTCTAGCCGTTTTTATTCAAACCACATAATGGCCTTTACCACTAATCCTGTGATCTGACCTGCAGCAAATTAAGTAGACAATTTAAGTCAAAGCTTACAAACAAAATCCAGTACTATCCATCATAGGTCAATAGCCTTGTATCTAGATTACAGACTGCTAAATAGCTTCAGAGATTCATTTATTAGAGCAAAATTAATGCTGACAATAGTTTTCAGCTGGTTAATCTTCTGACAGCTGCACTCTCTCACTTGTTCAAACACATTTCAAGAAGCAAAAATAAATTAGTTAAGTAGAAAAAAAGAAACCAATTTGTTGTGTAATGCAGAAGGCTTGGAAAATTCTTGTTTTAAAAACAAAAAACTATTTACTTCATGGTAGATTTTATCGTCTAGGGTCCTTGCCAACTCTCTGCTATTTTATCAGAATCAAACGAGCAACGCAGCAAATTTTTAAGACTGGCAATTAAAAAAAAATTGGCATGGAGTCTAGGAGTACAAGAACTGTAACTTCAGCTAAAAATAGAAATTAAAAAAAAACATACAAGAATGCACAGCCTTCTTTCACAATCACTGCTTCCATATCAACAACACAAGCCAGTGAAGCATTATCAGTTTTTAACACTAAAGAGAGCAATAGAGATGCAGAACGGCTAATGCAATTTAAATATGCTATTATTTTTCATATTTAGATTTTTTAAAAGAAGTCTTACCACCTAAGATAATGTTTTATGTACTACTCCTGTGAGAGTCAAAAGTCCTTTTAAATCTATCTGTTCTGTCTAAAATACAGAAAGTCTCTTCACATCCTTGGGGAATAGTTTTCAAAGAAACTGTATCTATGATTAGCATGTGTTAAGATTTCCTCCTCTGCTGCAAAGCAAGACTGCTGGAGCCCATGGCTGCAGTCTTACACTTAGCTTTTCTAGGATGATAACCACACCATGTGCAGAATCCATCAAGGTCATCAGACCAGCAGATCCCACAGAGCAGATCAACTCCAAGTCTGTTGGTCACAACAGCACCAGAGTTTGTCCCGGAGATATAAACTGACAAAAACAGGACTGCAGAAAAATGTAAGAGATGTAGCTAACTGAGGGGATATGCAAGAAAATGACTCTGGGAAAAAATATGGTGAGAAGTTGTAGAGTAGCACTGCAGTATGGCATATCCACTTGGAGATGGGTTTCCCACTTGCTTACTAGCAGGTTTTGGATGAAGATCTGCAAAATTAAGTTTTTTAATCAAAAGAGGTACATAAAGAACTGCACTTCAAAGCATTCTGTCACATCTGGCCACGCTACTTGTGGACCAAGTTCAATTCAGGTGCTTCTCATTTGATTGCCAATGGATTGCTCAATGAACCTGCTACAGAGAAGTTCTTAAGTTCAGCATCTTAGACAAAAATGGAGACTTAGGAGCCCTCACATCAGAACAGCAAATGGTTGCAGCTACCCTGGAACAATCTGAAGATGACTTCAAGTTTTAGCATCCAGGCCAAGCAGCCTCGTTTGACAGACACGCTGGCCTTCCATATTCACTTTCCTGTGCTTACTTAAACAGTATTTTGTGTTGCTGCAAAAAGTCTTGGAATTTGCCACTGATGTTTCCAGTTCCAGAAAAAGCCCAGAAAGGTATTAGCTCTATAGCTACATCATCAAAACAGCTAGGTTTCTATCAGTTTGCTTATTATTAAAAACATAATTTGCTAGAAAAGAGATGTTAATGTAAAGGTGTTATGTGAAAGTATCAGCTTTTGGTTTCAGCTTTATTACGCTTCTGTAAGAACAGAGGGTAGATGAGTTAAAAAGAAGTGATATTGTAAGGCTATGCATTACAGCACCATCACAGTGGCAATGCTAAAAGCAGCAACACTGCTGGAAAGACAATGCACCCAAACATATCCCTGTGCCAACATATTTAAACCACTGTTGCGCTGCACCTGCAGATAAAAAAATTCATTGCTGACAAAGCTGAGACTGAAATGATATGAACTGAGCTGTTTCAGAGTCTTTGAAGGACAAGTAAGAGATGAAGGCTGTAATATCAAGAAGCTTCAGCAGAAAATAATCTATTCTGTTATTTTTCTACCCGACGTTTAGCTGCAATTTTAACAACTAATTTTATGATCTATACTAGATTTAAAAAAACAAAACAAAACCAAGAAGTACATTGCTAGAGTTTTAATCTTCTATCTTGTTTTACAAAGTTGCACCTTCAAGCACAGGAGTTGAGGTTTTGCCTGTTCCACTTTGGGAAGTGCAAGGGAACACTGGTCTTTTATTTTGATTTTTTTAAAAAATGCAGTTTAAGCGACTGTAGCTGCCTCAAACAAGCAGGTTCTTGTCATGTTTGCCCTCTTTCAGATAGGCTGAGCTTGAGAGGCTGCATCTGTGTACCTTGTGTGAGCGTGTATTTTTAAGGACTAAGCAGTTTTTTTTAAGTACCTGCCAGCTCACACCAAATACTTTGTCTTTGCAACTCACGAAAAGTTAAACCAAGATACACAAGGAAAGATTAACTGAAAAGGTTACTATTGTTTTGCTACATGTATAAATCTAAAACCAATTAAAAGGCATGTACAGGCAAAATCAGCTATAAATCCCTACTGGAAATAAAAGAATATTTAAATCCATACTATAAAATAACCGTGAAGAGACTAGTTATTCTATAAAATACAAATAGGGTATCAATTTTTCTACTTGCTTCTTAGACAATGTCTGCCATCATCAATCTATTTCCAGGAAACAAGTAAATGGAACAGACTCAGAAAAAAACCCACAGCACACCACCACTCCAAGGGCTTGTGTTTCTCCCTATTATAAAAATCAGCATCAAAGCTAGACCTATGAAGCTATTCTGCAGCCGTATAACTAAAACACAGTAAATCACTTAATTTGCTCAAAAGAACTTAAATGTTGTAACCAGTCTGCCATCAGCAGAGATAAAGAAGAGGACCGATGGGACCGGGCTGCAATGTGAGCCGTCTTTAAAATGCAATTGTTCTAATCATTTTCTACAGATGCAGCCTCACAAGGGGCTGCTGTCACAGGGACCATTTACGACTTGTTACGGTGTCTCTATTGTTTACCAGCGACATTCGCTAAAAAGGCGACAGCTGGGACAGAAAGCTGCTCCTCAACGAACAATATAATCCCGTGAAAGTAATCAACAAATTTAAGGGTGTTAATTAACTTTACACTTTATCATGTTCAATTAGTTGTCCTTTCTCGAAAAGATTGCCGTGCACAATCGGTTTAGAGCGTGCCATGTTTGATTTGTAAGTGATCACTGTTTCTGTTTCAAAGTCCATGTCAGATGTTCTCTTGGGTTTTGGTGACACAGATGAATGGCTCTGCACATGTTAGGGGGTGATCTGGTTTAACATAAACCAGCATAACATAACCCCTTGTTAACGTATCGCTGGCCTCTCCAAGCAGGCACAGAAACGCCCGTGCCCGCGGACGCACACAAACCTGCACAAAACCCCTGCGGCAGCACGACAGTCAACGAGTCCAAGTTTCGTTTTTGCTGAAACGCAAAGACACAAATAAATGGGCAATTTTTCATCATTATATCTCAAAGCAAGACTTGTCTTTTAGGGGCACGCTTGGGATCATTTCTTCCCAGCAAGATCCCTAGTTCTGCCGCATTATGCACTAATGCACAAGTGCCTCCGTACATTTTACATAATGCACGCTGCCTTTTCTAATGGCAGCTGAGCAAACGCTGGGTAGATGCACTAAGTTCTTCTGTATATGAGATTCTGTAGTTTGTACTACATTTATAATGCCAGGGATTCTAGAAGAAAGTTGAATTAATCTATTATTAAAATTTGCCATTTTCCCTTTAAGGTACCATTCCTACTTGCTAATGGGACAAGGCAAATCTCATGATGAAGCGACAATGTACTTGGAAGTGCCCCTTAATGAAAGTCATTGCTGTTTCTCTCTTCTGACAAATAGAGTTTTGCATCACCATACCTCATAAGCTAGTGATTTTTGAGCAAAAATGGAAATGGAGGTTCAAGTCAGTGATTTCAAGATTTATACAAGCGCTCAAATATTAATCCAGACAAAAGCATGCTTAAGGAAGTAGAAACATCTCTTTTACAGCATAATCGAATTATACAATTTGTGAGATTATGGCTGTACAGAGGAAAAGACCGAGTGGATTTTTATTTTGCAGCAACAGGCAAATTAAATACACATGATCATCATTATTTAAGTAGTTACATTGTACATAAAAACAAACTGCAAAAACCCACCCACAAAACAAAATAAAAATGCAAAGAAAGCCCAATGGAAAAGCTGTTAACTCTGAAAGCTAATAATGGAGTAGGTTAAATATTTAAGAGGAAATTATAGACTATATCAGAAATAGCTGAAACCACAAAACAAAGCAGTATAAAACATTAGTTTTCTGCTAGGAAGAAGATCTGCAGGGAAAAGGGAAGTGGTCGATAGATCCTTAAATTGGACGCAATAGCTGTTCTTCTATCCCAAGTTGGCAGCTGCTACATTTGCAGACCTAGTTCATTATTTACCCATAATGACCATCAAGCTCCAGTCAAAGTCAGATCACAACAACTGTCAGCAGCTCTTTTAATTAGCCTTGTTTGAATTCAGATAAATATCACAATGGCCCAGCTTCTGCTGAAAAAGCAACAAGAAGATTGCAATGAATAAGCTGCCCTGACTTCCTAACAAACAGCATTGTGAAGAAGTCCAGAGAACTAAAGTTGTTTTTTCTTTTTTTTAATTAAGGAAGGGATGGTGATGTGCACATTATTATTTTTCCCTCGTCTGATATTCATATTACTACTTACAATTCCTGTTTATAAGCAAATCTGTGCATCTGAAATGCCAACTCAAAACACTACTCCACAATCTAAAAGGTAAACTTGAAGAGATGGTTTACAGGTATTAATTAAATATCTAACCTCTGTGAAATCATACATTTTGAAAAACTGGATCAGAATTAAGGAATGCACATATTAACAGGATTATCCTCTCTCCTAATTTATCTCCTTCTGTTTGTTTATCCTCAGGGAACATAATCTTCTGTTGCATCAAGCCACTCTCATTCTCCCTGTGTCAGCAGCAGAATAATAATTCCCTCCTCCTCCTCCTCCACCCCCTCTCCCACAAGCACTGGCAAGAATGAAGACGAGTGGATCAGACTGTGTGCATCAGCATTAATGCTCCATGCAGCTATTTTCCTAGCAGTAGTAGACACTGAAAGAAAGATGCAAGAGAGGTGAGCAATATGCTACCTGTTCTGGGCAGCCCAGCATGAGAGGGCATAATTAAACAGATTTTGCCTCCCACAATAACATGAGGGTAGAAGATGCAGGCAGAGACTGCTCTAAGAGCCTTTCTTTAGCATTTCACTTGCTGTCACAGTTGGGTCCCAATTTTGCTAGGTGCTGTCTGAAGACAAAGCCAGTTTCAAACTTTCCAGTCCCACATGCCAATCTGTGAAGTCTTGCTGTATATGCCAGGATCCTTGGAGGCCTCAAGGAAAACATATTTAGGGATTTACATGAATTGTAAGGATACAGGCATATAAACAATATGTACATACGTCTGTTACAGTAGAAGAGGATATTCCTTTTGGGAACAGAAAAAATTATGTAAACATAAACAGAAATGGAAGGTAGGAAGTAGTGGAGGAGGAAGAATAAACAACTGATTCAACAAAATAGGAAAATGGTCATGAGAAGCTTTATGTTTTCAAAAGAAGGCCTGAGTAGATTTGTATAGGGATTCGTACTCGAACTTGGCCATGGATGGTGGAATAAAGATCTTCAGTTTGATTTGGATGTACTTCAGAATGATGCCAAAACACAGAAAAGAATATGCCTTCTCAATAAATCATGCAAAAACTGACTAGAAGCTGTTGTTGAGGCAGTTTAATATGAGAGAGATGAAGGAGGAAAATTTTACAAGATGGTATTAAGTAGCAACTGATCCCTCCAAGGGATTAGCCAAAGAAAATAAGTTGCAAAAGGCAAATGCACACATAAGATACTTCAACTTTTTCAACAGAAATACAAGCTGAAAGGCCTGACGAAATTGTTTTGTCTGCAGCATTTTTAAAAAAGCACTACATCTAGTTCTAGTCACTGTAATGTCAAAGAGAAATATCAGAGCACCTGAAAAGTTAGCAAGTATAAAGGTTAACAGCAGGGCAATAAGAAAGGAAATATAGTATGATTGATTAACTTATTTGCTTATTTTTAATACCTAAAATATTATATTGTATTAAAAACATTAAAAAACAGCAGTTAAAAAAACCAGCAGTTCATGACAGTCATCTCTCCCATTCTCCACCTTTGATCCATACTCCACCACAAAATCATAGACAACAGAAACACCCTTTCTGTAGCTAAGATTTAGCTACTCCTTTACACATCCCTAATATTTACATATATGGTCTAAATCTCACCTCCAGACCTATACAGAAATATGAAAACTTAACAACAACAGCTGCATGTATCAACAATTGTGGACAGCAAAACTAAATGCACAGAGCTCAGCACAGTTCAAAACAAGTACTTAATTTTTTATCTGAGCATTAGCACGAAGGGTGGACAGCCAGTGATGAACAGAAGCAATACATTCCACATATACAAGATCCCAGAATTTCAAAGCAAATTTCAGACAGTCCAAATGTAAAGCATGTGACACTAAGCTGTCTGATTAACTGTTGCTGGGTTCTGAGCAAGCGCACCATCAAATACATGTGAAATATCGAATACAAAAGAAACAAAGAAAATAGTCCTTCTTCAAAGAAAACAAATTTTGCCCAGCACTACTGCTTGAAATTCTGGTCTTTAGGAGAAGTCCAGAAATTAAACATGAACATGCATGCAGTTCCTCCACTATGTGGGCCACTGTTAACCCTCCACACAACTAAAATTCTCATCTTGACCGATGAGGCTTCAAGTCCTAGAAATAAAACTTTATCCCAATCACATAGCACAAAATCAAGAATAATTTTTGTCTGGTGTTAGAAAGAGGGAAGAGTTGTATTTCCAGTATCATCATAACCTCGCTTTCTTGAAAAGCTTCTACTCTATGCAGAAGATCAGTGAACAGAAAATAGACTGTTCTGTGACTACAGAAGAAAAAACTCAAAGGGATAGATATTTATGATGTTCTTTTGAAGAAGAGAAGCCAAAATCCCAGAGAAGCTATTCTTATATTCTTACAGTTAATTGTTCTAACTCAAGTTCACAGACAATACCAAAATGAACATCAAGCCTCCAGAAGCTTAATGTTTGCGTGGAATAACCAAAAGCCACAAACAGATCCAACAATCCACCTTGTCATCACAGCTTTTCATCTCATCTATTTTGACTGAACAACATACATGCAGATGCATGACCAGCAAAACCAGATGTGTGCCCAGTCTTGCTGAGCTCTTTAAATCACAAGAAGCAGTCAGCTATAAGTTACCATGTTTGCAGATTTTGCTACTTGGACTTGAATGTGTCTGGAAAGTATAAAATACTTGCACATTCTACCTTACCTCCACAGCACAACGCAACTATATTTACGTAGTGCTGTGGAATAGACACATAAAAACTGAAGAAACCCCTTCATTATAACAGCAAAACAAGAACCTTCAAGAAAAAATAAACCAGGGATATTTAATATTATTGTTTACCAGTTTCTCCAGTATTAGTACAACTCTAACAAGATATCAATACCCTTTCGCAAAAACAAAATACTTGAAACACTTTAGTACTTTATGATTTTATCATATTACCTTCCTATAGGCACTAAACCCAACAAAACATGGCGTGTTTTTTTCTGAATAATGAAGGCATTAAGCACATTGCTAAAAAAATATATAGTCACACTGAAATATGCATTTAAACTGCATTACTCAACAGGTTTGGGTTCTAGTGTTCCTTTTAATAAAAGGTCTGCTTCTTAAAAAGCCAGTTGCAGAAGCAGATAAATTTCTATTGATGCATTCATTAGTCCTTTCATGTCATATAATAAAATAAAGACAATAAACACAGAAAAATGAAACAAAAATCATTTAAATGTTCCTAAGCATTTCTGGTTTATCTTAAAGATCTGAAGATGTAGCAATGCCACATGCTAATCCCAATCAATAGGGGCATATTTACATTCATAACATTAAAAAAATACCTAGTATTTAATAGAAGGAATCTAACAAAATTTTAAAATAAAATAAAAATGTATAGCCAGAAAGAAGTGTCAGACAGATAATTTTAAAATAAATCACTCTCCAGTATTTTCTCCTGGGAAGTTGTTCAGCTGAAAGTTTTAATTTTACCTGATTTGGGTACAGTCTATGAGAGGACAACTGACAGAGGTTTACCAAATAAAATTGGNAATAATAGGAATGAAGATTGCATTGAATGAACTTTTGAACTCTGTCCCTTCAAGTGTCATTGGCAGTATGAGACCAAGAATTTTTCTGACAACCTGAACAATCATCAGAGTGCATTGCTTCAGATATGTCTGTGCTTTCTTTGAGCACTTTGGCATTGAATCTTGCCTCTGGACACAGTCAACAGCCCACACAGTCTTATCTTTCAGCTTCTCCTTTAAAATATATGCTTATTTTAAAGTATGATTAACTATTACCTAGAAAGTAACAAATCACTTTCTGCTGCTTAATTTCTGCATAGTCAAAGTTAATTCTCAAAGCTTTAAGGCACTGAAAGGCAAAGCAGTACAATAACGCAAGATTACAACAACGGCTAGAAAAGCAGCCTAAATTGGAAATATTCCATTTAAAGAATCCCTTTGTTTCAAGGCCTTTCCCAGTTCTATTTCTTCTACACATAATTCTATTATTACCTCTTTGCAAAACAGATAGAACATCTCTTTCAGAGAACTTGATTTAGCATTGCCCTCCAGCCTAAAATGCAATGTACTTTTCAGTGTTCTCAAATGTATTTGATGCCACTTATACAATGAGCTCAAACCCTTGTAATTTAATTAAAAGTCATTTTTCTTTATGTATGAACTAATTCTAAGTTTAATATGGAAATATTTTTAAGAAGAGATACTATTTTTATTATTACTTTTATTGTTTCAGGATGAGCCAATATCCAATCATATGGTTTAAATTTACAAATGTTTACTTGCTCCAAATGCTGTACTTTCACGAAACAAAACACATTTTCATATTTAACTGTACTGAATGACAACTTAAGGAGAACCACTATAATATTTGTGTACCTCTTTTTTCTGTACTACCTGTAAGTATTCAAACTCTGCAACTTAAGGCAATTTTGCACAAAATTTTTTTCTGTAATGTAAAGGTGTTGAAAGTCAGTACTTGGTCTGGCCTTACATTTAAAAAACAAGAAAAAAGAAAGACTGCATTTTGCCAACGAACAGAATCAAGAGGGTAACAAAGTTAATTATTTCTCATAATCAGTAATTATGATTAGATAAGAGACTCTTTGGTAATAAACTGCTCTAATGATGGAGGACCTCCATCCTAAGAAATATAATAGTACATTAACATAACTGTGTATGCAAAGTACATAGAACCGCTGCCACAGTTAACTTGTCATTGAATGATTAAATAGGAATTCATAATTAGAAAAATCCACAGTGTAATTTATTGGCCTTCTCGACAGTTCTGGTTCATTAGAAGTTGATTACCAAATAGTGACCTCTAGCGGTCTACAGCTTTTTCATGTTATCCCGGTTGTCTTGGCAGTTTTAGCAGCGATTTACCCTTAAAAAAAAGAAGAAAAAAAAAAAGGCAGTTTGAGGAATTTAAAATGTTTTCCTTCAAGACACCTTTTTAAAACGTCCCTTAAAATATATAGCGTGATAATTTCTTCACAAAATGTCTTCCCGCTCTGTAACCATTTATATAAATGAAAATTATATTATTATTGTTACCATTTATATTACGAATACATACATCTATATGGAAACCCACAACTTCTCTGTTTTAAAGTTAATACTGAGGCTAACACGGTTCTCATGGTAATTAACATTTATATACTGATTAAACACAATGTCTTCTTCTAGAAATATATCATATATTAAAATAAAACACTTTTCTAGTGTCAATTACGAAGACCTTGAGAAGCTCATACTTGAAGCCAGCCTGCGTATACCTTAAGGTGAAGTGCCTCTAAGCGTTGCCTTTGAACAACAGTCAGTTTTGCACTAAAACAAATTACAGTGCCTCAGTTGGAGGAGGCACAGGACAGGGAGAGAGAAAACTCTGTAGTTCTCTGCTCCAGGTAGGAGAAAAAAACCCCAACATTTCTTATTATTTGCTGGACACATGCCTTGCAATACTCTTAACTCAAATTTAATTTAAGAAAAATGCAACTTAAAAGTAAGTAAGATTTGTGTTTACCTGCAAAATCTTTTAAGCATTAGGGTGGAATTTTCCCTCATTCAACTTAGTTAATCCACTTTAGACAGTGGATTTAGATTTTTAAAATCCACTTTAGACAGTGCATTTTATTTAGACAGTGCTCTATTTTAAAATTTTCCATTATGATACACTTTTTCTTGAACTAGGACAGTATCTAATTTTTTTTTTAAAGTATGAATGTTTCTAACAGGAAGTAGCACATCTGAAACTAATACAGAAGCCTCTGAAACACAGCATTAAATAAAAATTCATACTCAATGAATACAAGCAATTTGAATTTCCATTGTTTTCATTTTCCATCTTGCTTTTTTTTCCAACACTAACACTGTAGAAACGATGTGCATGTATTTTTCTTCACTTTTGTCTTACACGGAACCGGCTAAAAAAATTGTCCCCCATATTTGGACAGAAGCTAGAAAATAAACTGCACAGTCCCGTTTCGTGCATAAACAGATTTTTCAGAGAAAAGTATTCCAGTCTCCCAAATGGGGAGATGTCCATCATCCTTGTATGCTGGAAACAGCTTTAACAATTGCTATAAACAGAGAAATGGATAGCTACAGGACAGAGATCTCCCCCCTGGTTTCCGTGTGTGTGTGTGCAGATGTGTGCAGGCACACACACAGGACTCTAGCTGTTTGTGGCGATGATTTAATATAGTGACTGGATAATGAGCTGTGCTCCCTGCAGCAAGTGAATCACCATTTAATGCTATTATCAACAGTTCATGACCCACCGGCATGAAATGTCAACCTGATTAATCTGAACACTACTGACCTCAGAGAGGAAAAGCTACCTTATTGTCAGAATTTAATATATAATAAAACCATACACAGAATATAAATACCTTATCAAGCAAGGCCATTAACAGCAAATCTACTTTATTTTGCTCTACTGTTTCTTTTAAACTTGCTTGGGCACACATTAAAAAAAAAAAAGGAAAGAAATACTTTTGCCTAGTCAAGCAGGAGGCAATCCATTAGGACTTATTATTTTGATATACAGTGAAACATTTCAAAATGGCTGTCCAAATACAAACCCCATGTTGATACAAATAAGAAAAAAAATTAGCATATGCTGTTGTAGGACTTGCTACTGTCAATTTGTATCAGGAAATGATCAGAAATTGTTCTTGCTTTTCTAAGGTCACTGAGGCAATAAAAATACTGATTTGTAAATAGGAAACAGCTTGTATGAGTGATGCTGCATAGGTCACAGAAGAAAGCTACTTTAGCTTTGTAAAATGAATACACTTCAAGACGATTAGTAACTTGTGCCAGTTACATTCATGAATATAAGTGGAACCCACCCATTTTTTTACACTTATAGCAAAGATCTTTTCTTTTGTAATTCACTAACATGATAGAGCCCTACTCAACAAAATTTTAATACTTTTTTTCTGTTCTCTTTGGAGAATAAACCAGGAAAACAAGAAAAAGACATGTTTTACCAGTCACAATGAGGTTGGTACAATCTTGCTATATCTTCTCCATATGTCTTTTAAATTTCACTTGGCTAGGAGCCTTATTAAAAGATGCAAAACTTTTCAGACAGCTTTTCAGGATTCTCTACATAACAGTATATAAATAACCCAGACTGACGCTGGGAGGACTACATGGCATTTATCTGTCAAGTGATATTAACTGACACAAGCACAGTAACTACTATGATTTATTGTTAAAACATAGTACAGTTACTGTTAAAATGAAACCCACAATGGTTTCACCCCTCATTTTTTATCGTTGTCACCTGGTACTGAAGGGGCTAAGGGATTTTCAGGACATGGGACTGGAAGAAAACTGAGTGAAATCTCCAAAACTGCCCACATATGAATGGAATGACCGTGGGTGGGACAAGAATGAACACTCCAAGTACTGACTTATAACCACTAGCAGCCAAGGAAAGAGGAACAAGTCAAACTGACTTGACTAAAACTTGGACAAAGCCCTGATGTCTGAATTCCCAGCTGAGAGCTCTGTTGGAAATGTAAAGAAGGAATAAAGGAATTCTGGACACTTAGGCAGGAAAGTAATTCATGCTGCCAGCACAGACACATGTTTAAGCTTTGCTTTTCCATTCAGAAACCAAACAGTTCTTGTGTGCCAGTTGACTAGTAAGTGTTGGCCTGTTTTGCAAAGGCTGTTCTGTGTAGCTGCAAATACTGCTGGCTGCAGTGTGCCAGAAGGGGTAACATCTGACAGCCATTAAAACCTCCTCTGCACCCCTCCTCCAAACTTCGAGGCAAAGAGGGGTTTGCCATACAGTAGCACAGCCATAGTGCTCACTCTTAGGAACTCCAGCCACAGTAATAAGAAGAGTTAAGACAGAGGGGCTGTATTTAGATCTCCCTCAAGCACAAACTGTAAGCCTGTCTGCTATGATGTCAAAAATATTTTCTGTTACCTGCAACTAATGACCACCTTCACAATCATGGTGCTCTCTTAGTTCACTGCAGATTAGCTCACCTAGGAGTCTTGCAGCTAGATTGCATCTTCTGCTCTCACAAAGCCATGCAGCCCTTTCTTGCTACACAAAGCTGCTTTGCCTCCATGATTCCTCACTGTACACTCATTCTATGAGCCCTTTCAGACACTCTGTTTGCCATACACATTTTTGTTCTGTTTGAACAAACCCCATTTCATCCCTTTTACCTTCTGCAGAAGAAAAGGAACAAGAGATTGGGAACTTGTTCTTCTTTCTAAACAGCTCCTTGACACAACCAAAGCCCAGAAACTGAGCAGTCCCTCCAGACTAAGGTAACAACCCTCCACAGTCCTGACTGTGCTAAGTGGGTGCTACAAGTCACCTCAAGTTACAGGTTCTGCACCAAATAGGGTATCAAATACATGACCCGTATTAAATAACAGTTTACCCAGAATTCCCATGTTGGACAGACAGATTGCTAAACCCTCTCACAAATATTTTGAAGGTGGTGGTGGCTTCCTGTAACAGTGGCAACATAGAGTTCACTGATGAACTTGGAGAAAAAAGGGACCTGCCGCTCTTGCCTAAAGGCAGATAGATGACAAACAAATAAACACAACTTTCCAAACTGTGTAATTCAGTCCACTCTATTTACTGCTATGTTAGTTTGGCTTCCACTCCTCCTGAACAGAAGGAGCATATAAGAGAATAAAACAACCAAAATAAGGTAGAAAGCTTTTACTTGCAATTCAACCATTGTAAATAAACTCAGTAAAATTGCAGATATAAACTCTAGACTGGAGGTGCATGTAATAATCAAGGAAAGATATAACTAGGATTTACAGGGTGGAGAGACAAGGATGAAGGACAGAAAGTGCATCCTGTCTGGGAATACTGTTGAAGGAAAAACCAAAAGTAAAATAGAGAAGCTACATCATTCATACAATGGAAGGACAGAAGCAGCCATCCTTAAGGGCAAACAACTTTCTCATCTTAAATCACATCGATTTCATATTTTTGAAATTTTTGACTTAGAAAAATCAGATTGCATTAGACATACACTGAGTCATATGCACTGAAGAGATGCAATTATGGTTAATATTGAAGAGAGAAGACAAAGAATAGTCCAAACTCTCCCATTTTCAAGTATTCTCTAGAATATTTTGGCATGCATATAATTGGTTCAATAGATTCAGACTGGTTTTTCCTCCTCACTCACAAAAAAATAATGAGGAAGCAAGGACATGGAATAAAAAAAGTAATTTGGCTTGCTTTCTACTGGGTTTATAGCTATCTATAAAATGCCCAAGATGATTCTGAAATGTTAGCAAAAGATAAAACAGTGGCTAGAATAATTTTTAAAAGTATGCTTTTAAAAGCTCTTAAATGAAAAGAAAAAAAATAAATGTACCTTCACAGGGAGATAACATTACAGTTTCAAATTAACTTTTTAAGTACACAGAAATGTAGATGAAGAAAGAAGAGCACTTCCTTGACATAAACATAGAAAATAAGGTTTTTAAGAGATTATTCTGCAATCTTTCTGTGCTCTGGTCTTAAAATAGGTAATTAGGAAGCATTCCTTCTTTTGTTCCCAGTTGTAACTCAGGCAGCGATCTGGGCTTTTATTCATAAAGAATGATAAGAAAACTGGGAAGGATAAATGAACTACAGCGATTTATTTCAGAGTACCGACTTAATTCTAATGAACACTCTCCAACACGGAAGTTCTCCTAATTTTTTTATTTTGCCTCTTCTCTTAGATTAATGGGGGAATCATGTACCCAAAGTATGTCTCTGGCTCCTTCTGTGTCCATTATTCATCAACATACTACAGTTCCAGGGGGACTTTAGGAAGGAAAATAGAGAAAAACGATCAGGTCAGTACTTGGTATAAACTTCTTTGGCTACATGTTCAGAGTATCAGCAGGAAGTCAATCTGTGTTTTCAGTACTGAGAAACCTCAAAAAAGCAGCTCTGATGACACCTGCATCTCCCTTTTCCTGGAGAGCAGAGGAAAGAAGGAAGAGAGAAGACAGTTGTTTATTTAACTCTATGTAATTTCAGATAAATAACTGCTCCAAATTAGAATTTAATATTCAGAATTATATAAGAAATTAAACTTCTGAACCAACTACTGAGCAACTGGCATAAAAGTAAA
The DNA here is from genome assembly GCA_013400855.1 of Buphagus erythrorhynchus. Lineage (NCBI taxonomy): Eukaryota > Metazoa > Chordata > Aves > Passeriformes > Sturnidae > Buphagus > Buphagus erythrorhynchus. The sequence continues at coordinate 18,952 of VZTT01075312.1, read as the reverse complement.
ACTTCCACACCAGAAATTACTAAAATTGGCACAGACTACACACCAACAGTAATCAGATCTGCTAAACACAGCCTAACATTATACTCTTATCAGGGAAGGTAATCATACCTGCTACAACATCTGAAATACCAGCTTCCTAATCACTTTTGGCTAAACATATAAGGTGCACTTTGGCATTGCAACAATTCATTTTGCTGTGTGTAGAGTAGTTTTTCAGACTACATTCCTTGTCTCTGTGTAGTCCCTACACATGTATATCTACTACAACTGCTTGCCTTCTTTGTGTAAAATACACACACACAAAAAGAAAAAAAAAGGGCAAGGCAAGGCATCAGAATAATCTAGAGAAAGCAAAGATACATCATTTTAAAAAGGCTATTTTCCATTTTGTGTCAAGGGTTAGCTAGTAAAATGATCTTGTAAGCATCTCCAAAGGTTGCCAAATCTCTCTTCTTGAGGTAGCTGTTCAGTTTTGATAAGAGATTTGCATTATTGTGTCACGAGAGAATGGTCTATTAATGGTATTTCTCAGTAATATTACCTTAAAATTAATGAAAAAAACCCATTAAATCACAAGTTGATGTCCTAAAAAGGACATTTCTGGAATCAGATAAAAATGCATTCAAAAGGTTTCTGCTTGTTTATATTATGGACTTACAGGGATTATATACACATCAGACTTCAAGTACAATACCCAAAAACAATACATGTAACAAAAACTCAGTGTGGCAAGGGAAGACACTTTTGTTTAGTATGTTCTCTACATGCTGTTTTTTTTTTTTTTTAATCTGATGGGTACAAACCAATGATTTTCTCATTCATCACTGCTGTTTGAACAGAAATGCTTTGAGGTTCCCATTCTACAAGCCAAATCTTGTGAGGTTTATGTTGCAGCATCACAGGACTCAACAAAATTTATAACCTGTTATTTCAGCCTTCTTTGATGAACAGATATAAAAATTAATTAAAAGGTTTAATGGCATTATTCCACTTCTTTCAAAGTAGAACTTTGTAAAATAATTACTGCATGCTAAGCATTTTTTACAATCAACAAGAAAAAATACAAGTAAAAATGTCTAAAGCCTATAAAACAATCTAAGTGGTCTTTATTTTGACAATTTCTCTTATTAATTTTCCATTCATACAGAGCTCTTTTCAAAAAACCTTTTCTGGACAGTGTCTGAGGTGGAATCAAAATGCTCTTGATTAAAAATACCTAAATGTACCTTTCCCTCCAAACTGTCAAGTTTTCGTTCCTATTTTAACAGCCTCATCTACCTCTCCTTGAGACGAAAGGGAACTTCTACATCCTGTAGCAGAACAAGATGGATGAAATGGATATATTACAATAGGACATTATACAGTTGATTCCAGACAATGCCATAGGGGCACCAGCCTGTTAAAACCAGGGTGCAGTAGTTCAGGTGGGAATATGAGTCTGTTTACAGAGAAATGGATCCAGCATTAAACAGTGTGCTAGAGTAGATTCACAGACTGGATGAATGGGATGCCTCGTGAGGCTATTTCACACTGCACTCACCAACAGAGTCCTCTGTGCACAGGGAAGTCCCTTCTGCTACCAAGTAATCTGAAGTGAGTTGGGTACTACATCCCCCTTTATCAAAAGAAGACTTCAGCCTGACTAAAGCCAGGGTGCAGAAGTCCAGGCAGGAAATCCCAACCTCCCTGCAGAGACATGAACCATTAAATTAAATGAGTCTTCCAGGGGTAGGAGAACCTTCAAATTATAAAGTGTGTAAGTAAGAGACTACAGCCAGGTTGCCGTAACTTCAGAGTGGTAAAGGCACCCAAGCTTTCAGAAGTCAAAAGTAAGAACTAGATGAAGTTTGTGATAAGGGTGATAAGTGACAGGACTAATTGGAAGAGGAAGACAGAAATCTGGTAACAGAATTTAAATTGAAAGAGAACAGGTTTAGATTGGATATTAGGGAGATATTCTTTACTGTGAGGGCAGTGAGACACTGGCACAGCTTACCCTGGAAAGGTACTCCCTTTTCAGGGTAAAGGGTGGACTCCCCATGCCTGGAAATGTTTAAGGCCAGGTTGGATGGGGCTTTGAGCAATCTGGTCTAGTGAAAGGTGTCCCTGCCCGTGCCAGGCGGTTGGAACCAGGTGATCTTCAAGGTCCCTTCCAGCCCTATCTACTCTGCAATTCTGTAATTATTCTGTAATTGACTGGTTGGGTTTACAAATGCTGAATGCTACTTGCCAGGAAGAAGGACAGCTCTAGTACTAAGCTTTGACATTGAATTTTTCAGAAAAAAACATAGAAGTTAGGTCTACTGACTTGCAAGTGGAGTAGTTGGAACTAGATGATCTTTAAGGTCCTTCCAGTCTAAACCATTCCATGACTCTGATTGATGATGACTATGATTCTGTGACTGGACAGAAGTCCATGGATGACTAACCATATGAACAACCCAGAAACCGACACTTGAAGAACAGTACTGAACAAGTTTCTCCTCCAGCCTTCCCAAAATTAATAGGCTTGGTGAAACAGTAAGATTCTTTAGAAATTAAGATGCCTAGGGGTATCATATCCAATAAAAAAACCCTACTTTTAGTTCCTTCAGTTTGGTGAGGTTCTGCATATATAAAAAAAGGGCATGTTCAAATCAATAGCCTGCATGTTAGACAGCAGGCACCTGCCTGTTTAGTCACTTTGTAAACAGGGCAAAGTAACACCATGGAGGACAGAAACAATAAGTGGATGAGAATACGTAACTCCCATTAGTGTTTCTTTTACTGTCTTGGGATTGGAACAACCTGAATTCTGAACTCCTGGTGAACAGGAACTTTCCCAAGTTTGTGTACAGAGTTTAAATCCAACAGCTTAATGCTTAGTGGCTGGGGCTCATGGATGTTGGGACCAAGCAACTTGGACTAAGGCAGCAATAGATCTAATTTTTTGTATCGCTTCTTGGAGGTTGACAAAGGACAAGATTTCTAGTATTATGGACATTCTTTTCCTGCTCACACAGAATATGTGTACACACTAACCAATTAAAACAGTTGTTCCCTCCATTGTTTCTAATGCCTTCCTTTACAGTGTATTTCCATAAACTGCTCTGTTTAACTGAACTGCTAAATCTAGAATACAGTTATATCAGTATCCTTGGAAAGGACACAGAAACAAAACTTTGGAATTTTCACTTGTGAAAGTAATAAGCACATAAACTGTATTTCTGTTACTGACTGGGCATGCTTGGTTAGATGCAGAAATATTGGTATTGAAACTAAACATGTAGAAACTAACACCAAGTAACAGATCTCCAAACAAAATGCTGGAGAACAGGTTAGTCCTGTCCTTGTTAAAGGATGGAAAATGCTTTCAGAAGATTCACTCTCAGCGGTAAAGCAGCAAGCAGCTATTTAACAGAAGCAGGTTTCTGAAGCATCTTAACAATTCTCACTGGTGACTTGTTACATCTTACCACTGGTCCCTGCAGGTCCTGTACCCTGACAGGCAGAATGAAAAGATTCTCTAACGGGGCCACTGGCTGTCAGAAGCCACCAGCTGGCCTGCCAGGGCTTTGCAATTGCAGAGGCCAGCTGACAGTCTGGGTGTTGCTGACCATGCTGAGAAACGTGCCACCCAGCTGCTGTGTGGTCACGTCCATCTGGAGATCTCCAGCCAGACAAATCTCTGGGCCTGTCAGATCTCTTCAGCAAGCCTTGTTATGCAAATTCAATTACTCAAGTGTGCCCTATTACTGCTGGCTAACTGCTCCTAGAACCAATCTCACACTGACAGTCAGCTCACATTTCTACCCACCAAAAGTACCTCATTTATTCTTGCTCAACTATTCCCTTGTATCATTAAGGCAGAACAGACAGAGTCCATAGTACTGTAACCTCTCTGCAGTGGGTTACTATTCCTTGCAAAGAGCTTAGAGTGAAATTAATTTAAAAACATACAGCATCTAATCAACCATGAGTTAAAGCCACACTACCTACATAATTTACCACTAGAAATGGGAATTATAAAACTTTGATAGAATGCTAGATCATCTACCTAGTATTTTAAAATGAAACAAATAAATATGACACAATATTCAAGAAAGCAGTGAATTGCATTTGAGGTATTTGCTTTAACACAGGAGTACAGGTAATGAAAAGCAAGATTTCTCATTTTAACTTGCATATTGGTGTTTTGATTTGTTCAACTAGCAGGCCTGCTGTAGCAATAACTACCTGCTTCTCTCACATATTTATTCACTGCATTTAATTTAGATGTAATTCTGAGCTATTGGTAGTTTCCCCTGATGCAGACACATGAAAAATTTTACTTAGAGAGGTCATCATGTAAGCACAAAAACATAAACCAGGAAAGTTTGGTGAAGATTTAGAAACTAAGAGTTAAGTATCATATTGTTGATTTGTTCAGCGTATAAATCAAACTTTCTGCTCCAAATATCATTGTGAAATTGCATGCCTTCATTCTAAAAAGTTATTCAAAAGCTGACATAAGAAACATTAGCAGATAAAACACTGTTAGCTAGAATAAACTGGTGTAGGTCTCTATATCTAGCATTTAAGGCAATATATTTTTATTTCTCAAACTGAAATACTTTTAGTGGAACTGGAGAGGTTTTCTAAACCAAAGAATGCAACTATAGTGAGTACAAAGCTACAGCATGGTACCCCAGGTAGATCAACATTCAATGTGTTTTATAATCAATTCAGGTCTTAGGCCAGATGAAAACAAATCAAGCCACATCTTACTAATCTATTTCTCTTTCCTCTCATAGGAATGAAGTTGCCTAAGTGTTGATTAATTTTTTCAACCTCTTTCAACAGTGAGTTTTGGTAAAGAGAGAATGAGTGGGGGGAGATTTACTTCAAAAACTTGTAATTTACCCTAAAAGGTTTTCTCTTCCAAAATGACTGCTAAACAAATTTATAAAATATCAGCGTTGGAAGGTTGAGAGGAAAAATACTAAGATGCAGTTGTAAGACAATGACTTGATTAATGCCCAGGAATTTAAGCTTTCGTGAAGGAAGGTGTGAGTCAAAGTTTGGGACAAAGTGGAAAAATGGCACTGCACACTGTGCTGGCAGAATACTTGGCATGAGTGAGAGAGATGGGAAGAGATATATTCGAGAGAGAGGCATTGTTGTGTTAAATTCTGGAAGAGGAGGAGGAGTGATGCAGACTGAGATTGGAAACCAGGAAAAGGATTCCAGGAACACATTTACAGCAGACTGCAAGAAATTACTTAGGTGAAAGAAAATAGCAGAGAGATAAAGATCATGAGATGCCAAGGAGAAATTAAAATATGCAGTTTGCCAAAGCCTGAGATAACTGGGTCATGGACCATGATCTTGCCAATACTATCGGAAGATTCTCAAACAAATCTAAGTGAAACATCTGTAGTATTTAGAACAGACCAAATTTCTTGGAAAGGAGGAACAAAAATCAAATATGATAGTAGGACTGGAATGTGAAAGGGAAAATTACTAGTGATGGGGAAGGACACGGTTGACTAAACTGTACAATAGCAAAACTGTTGTAAGATTATAAATTGGTGGGAGGGAGATGGAAAGATGTTTATGTAAAACAAAGCACGTGATAAAGAAAATAAGCTACATGCAAGTACATTAGAAAATGGATATTGAAATTCACAACAAAAATGTACAAACAGAAAAATCAATTTTGAAACAGCCTCATGTTTGTTTTTCAATTTTTATAAAGGTACACAAATCCAATTAAGCAAGGTAACTTAAGCAAAAACTCAACAGCCTTACTGAAGGATCCTAACAAATGGTGTGAATAACCTCAAAGAAGTCAGAAAAATAATCATTCCAAAAGAATTTTTTTTTCTGAGCTGGGCAGGGATAGATAGGAAAAAGAGCAAAAGAAAACTATACTGAAAATGCACACTATTGGCACATCTGGTTTTGATTTAGAAGCATGGCTTTTGAAGGAGCTTTAAGAATCGCACTCCTAATGAAGCCAGAGATATTCTTGTGAAAATCAACCGAGGATGTGCATGGAACGCAGATTTCTCTGCCCAACCTCTCCTTCTTAGGAAGGTGGCATAAAAAAGTATTTTCTAAAAAATGGAAAGCTTAGGGAAGTCTTGAGAGAATACCAAATCTCGAATGAGATTTATTCTACTTTCTATCTACAAAATATACAGTATCCCCATTCAAGGCTAAATTAGCACTCTTGGAAAGTTCTGTTCCCTTGAAGCAATCCTGAGCTACACTTTCCAAACAAAGTAATATGGACAGTTCTGATGACACCACCCTCAAACTACTGGTATCTGAAAAACACACCAAGTTTGCTACAAACTGTCTCAAACAATAATGCAATTGTTGTTGTCAAACTCAACAACAGACTCGGGCTACTCTTCTCTATTTATGTGACATTAACATTTATTTATTTATTACAAACCAAGATACAACTATATAAGTGGAAGAAGCAATACTGTCCCATGTTCCATCGGCAAAAAAGACGTGAACAGATAATCTAAAGACAGGTATTTCAATAAAATGGAGACTATCTGAAGTCAGCTAACTGGGTCACTTGAGATATCCTTTTAAGATTACAGGATTTCAGCACTTGGTATTATCCTGCACTGATCCACCCTAACCACATCAACCAGTAATTTCACTTGCTGCAGAATTGCCAGCCAAGCTCCTAATAGTTGTCTTTCTTGCTAAGAAAAAGAATATAGTTATTTCCCACCAAGAAAATTAATACAAGTAGACATTGGAGAAATAGTTCCTTTTGTTTATTCCTTTATCCAAGTATCATGAACCCTTCGAGAAGTAAGAAGAGGTGCACTGCACAGGCATTTCTACACCAAGCTATAAAAGCATGGTGGTTTCCTTTCAAAAATGCCAAAGAAATTGGGAAGTCTGTTCATGCAATTCTCAAAGAAAATTTTATTCCTGTGTTATTCAGGATTCTGCACTGATGTTTTGTATCACCTTTAAAGCTGACATGGTTCTCATTAAAACTGATTGACCAACTTAGTCTCACCTACACATATGCTCAAAAGTTCCAGTTAAGTTAAGAAGAGTCAAGCAGTTCTCTTTTTCAACCCGAAATGCTGAAATACTACATGAGAATAACATGAAAATTATTTATTCTTAACCTCTGTCATTTCCTAGGTGCCTGATGCAGTGATGTATGAAAATGCATATGCCTTCTGAATTTTTATTTAATTGTGTCTAATGAAGCTGTGGGTGGTACATGTACATACTGACTTAAATCTTTAATTTAATCCTAAAAACTTCCAAGTTAAATTATAAATCAGTGCATTTATTTAACAGATTAATATTCCACTACATTATAAAAAAACTGGGTGTTAGCTTTTAGCTTGTTGCCTTAGAATTTGGTTGAATGTCCCTTTACCATCATACCTTGGAAAAAGCCAAACATGATGCCAAGTGTATTTTCCATTACTGCCTACTTTCAGAGATTAATTTTAAAAAGGAAACTCTTATTATTTTCATCCTTTTACTATTTTTAAAATTCCATTTCAACAGTCTGAAAGCTGCATCCTTGTGAAAGCAGTAAAACTATAATATGTTAACCATAAAGCTGTGCGCCAAATCACTTATTTCTATACTAGATTTACAATTTGGTATTATTTTTTAGACCCGCTTCTCATAAACTTTAACATTTATTTATTTTGTAAGCTGATCTATATTAAATTGAAGTTCTCACCAATTAGCATACAAGGATATACAGGGAGTGGGTGGAAAAAGGAAATGTCTGAAGTGCATTCAGCTAATTCAAAATCAGGCAGCAATGAGGAATTAATCAAGTGTTTTTTCCTTAGTGAGTATCACTTTATATTTATCAACACTGAACTGTATTTGACTCCATGTTGCTTAATCATGCATCTTGATTTGTTGCCTTACAATTAAATTGAATGTACTTTTGCCATCAAATCCCAAAAAAAGCCAATGTATTATGGTAATTTCTACTCTCAAGTGACCAAAATAATTATTAAGAACCAGTAAAAGACATAACCTTTTTTTTTTTTTTTTTGGTCCCAGATAATGAGTTCCCAATGTAGAGATGAAATTGTCAGGGTGGGAAAGAGCTCTTACCACCCATTATATTTCTAGATTCATACAGGAGGTAGTGAAAGGTGCAGAACAGAAAGGAAGAATAAGATAGCTGTAGTTTTCCTGTTCTGAAAGCAGAAGCAGATCTCAGAGAGATTAAGAGAAGTAAATCACTCATTAGATCAGAAATGGTTCACTTAGGGCCACTGCCACTGATTAAAGGGCATTTTAAAGGGTTAAAAAGAGCAACCTTTATGTCTAGCAAAGTTGCCAGAAAACATTTGGTCCTCTCCTTTTTGTAATAATTCATTCATAAGGTCACTTACTAATGCAAGCCAGGGTTTTTCTGGGCTCACTGGAATATTGTTGAGAGAGAAGAGATCTTTTGCACTGAAGTTGGCTTCTGCATGGTGTTGAGATGCTATTAAACATCAGCAGTTTGGTATCTGCTAGATCTGTGCTATCTCCCACATTCCCAGCAACCACCATAATTCTTCTCAGAGACCGTTCTTATAAAGGAATTAAGAGTAGACCAAATGAATACACAAATAAAAAGAGCAGAGAACAAATGGGCCCAGAAGAAGAGCATATATGTGTAGACCTGAAAGCAATTAATTCAGTTTTAATTTGGTGCAAAAATGAAGCTTATCTGCTTTTATAAAATTGTATCCATTTCTATCAAAACACAGCCAAAGGAAGAAAATAAGAAAGAAGGTGCACTTTCTTTGCCTCAGCTCATTACAAGCAGAGTGCTGAATGTTTTCTGTGAAAACCATTTATTTATGTACGTGAGATTAATAATGGAGACTGTAAGGTCATTCTTCAGCAACTTTCAAGTTCTCTGAAAACTGAAGTGGTCAAGTCAGAAATATAATCAAGGCAGAAACAGAAGGATGTCTGTGACAAGTGTTCACCTTGTAAAGACACTATGACAAGCAATTTATTCCAAAACAGATGGGAGCCGTTATTTCCATATAGCGAGCTTCCATCCGAGTCATGCTAAACCCCACAAATATAGTTAATCTACAAGACTTTATCACATGTGATCCAAGCAAAAGAATAAATAATAAACACTTCCCAACATTTCACAGAATTTGCCAAAAGATGAACTGTAGACGTGAGACTTTGGAAAGCAAAAAAAATAATTGCAGACATAGGCAAGGATATGGCCTAATAGAGGCACTGGTAAAATGGTGGCAATAGACCAAAAATTACTTGGACTGTGCAATTAAGAAAACAAAACCAAATTTACAATGTCTCCCTCCAAAAGACAGACAATCTCTAATATGCAAAAAAATCAGAAGTTGCTCCATCCTTTACCATTAGGTGATAAGTTTTTTTTTCCCCACATTTTTCTCCAAAGAATTTGATATTCACATTTATCTTCCAATTCATCAACTTAAAAAGAACACTTAAAAAGACTAAAATGTACAAGAACATTTACCACAGGTGTATTTCTGCAAATTTTCTGTGGATACAGACTTCACTACAATGAAGAATATACGATAAAAATGCACTCACTACTGATGCAGATCTGCCTGGTAAAATTCTGAACTTGACATATTT